>JBAKBP010017171.1:0-49510 GCA_037953745.1 Lithodes maja | reverse complement strand
CTAACGTAATCAAGCTGCGATAAAGCAGAGCGCAAGATGAAGGTACGCTGCGAACATTGGTCCAACAAAGCTCTTACTCTACTGGTATGACCGTTTCTGTCGGTCAAGGGAATCTGAATGGTAGGCAACAACACTGCATTATGGCCCGAAGCCACAGCCATGGTCACTGTTGGTTCAGAGGCCACTGGTTGTCCAGTTTGTTCAAGGCGTGGCGTCGGACACAAATAATTAAAATGTTTCTGTTGGCAGAATCGGCACGGCCTAATTTTAGGGTTAGTACACCCCTGGCTGCCATGTTCTGACGACAGGCACCCGACGCACAATTTCAACTGCCTTGCTCTATTGGCCTTGGTGGGACTGTTCTTGTATTTTGCACACTTTGCCCAAAAATGTCCTGTCTTTAATGTGACGTTGACCACTCCGTTAGAACCGCATGGCTTGTCCTACAGTGACTCACTAGGATCGCCAGGGCAGTGGATGGGGCTACAGTTTATGTATTAGAGTGTGCTTTATTTCATATGAAAGCTCGTGTCATGGGCAGTCCAGAAAGGCTCTTTGTTTTCGCCCATGTCAAGGCTTTATATATTTAATTGTAAAGTATATGTTTTGTCATTAACTAGTAATGATGGGATCTGGGAGAGATAGAGAGAGTAGAACGGAGTGAGAGGAGGCGCGCAGTGTTTTTTGTCCCGCTGGATGACGTCACGGCTGGCTGCCTCGCGGGGGTTGGTGGAGAGAGGTCCTTACCATGCTGTGAGCTTTGTTAGTGGTTAGTTGACTTGTAACCGCCTTCTTCCCACGCGGCTAGAGCTAGTGCGAGTATATATACAGTTCCTCGCCGCTCTCTCCCTCAGATCTGGTTTCTAGAACACACCCATCTTTTTTTCCCTTGCTATCTATCCCCGCTCCGTACCTGAGAATCTTTTCCTCTGCCTATCTCTCTCATTCTCCATATCTTTCACCACCTCTTTATTAACAGTATATCCCCTCTGGTTAACTCTGCAAAATCAGCTTCATGCTGGCCAGTTGTATTGTGTGTTAAGGTCTAATATAACCTGTGTATGTTAGTTGTTAAGATAAGTGGATCACGAAGCATTGGTTGGCTTTCATATTGCCGCTTCCTATAATTATTAGTGTTCTGCTGGATTAGATAATGCTAGACTACGAGTCTGATATTAAAGGTATTGTTTCCTATGAGTGCTGGCTTCAGTTAAAAGCGGCACGACATACCTGAGAACTGGAGTTGATTGAGTAAATTCTAGTCTGTGTGCCATTGAGAGTAGAGCATGCACGAATGAGGGCTTTTTGCCTATACCATTCTGCACTGTTCTAGTCTCGATTGTTTGTCTTTGAGGTACGCCAGGAGAACGCTTAATACTTCGGTATTAAGGTTTCTCAAGAGAGCTACCCTTCATTATAACGTAATATTTGACGCACAGACTTGAGATTTGCACTAGGCTATGCAGCATGCCATGCGCACCAGTATCTCGTATCATTGACTCTAGCTAGACTTTATCAGTCACAGTAGACATTAAGTATATTAACCTAATTACTCTTTTTATGCATACCCATTTATGATTACACAAGCATTTCGTAGCCTAGTTTGATGTATTGAGACACAAACGACTTAGGCTCTTTTTGTTGATAGGAATACTGCATTGTCGTGGCGATTATTATTAGTGTTGTAGTGTTTAGGATATTCTTGGCTCCGTCGGCATTATATATTCTGCCTTTTTGTGTGCTTAGCCTGCACGAGCATTGTTCCACTGCCTGCCTTTTTGGGTTCCATTTCCGATACGAGCATCTTTATAGCATCTAACATTTAAAGAAGATTCCTTGTTAGTGTTGAAGGACTTTAGTGCACTTTCTTTCATGCAGGAGTGCCTGACATTTATTGATTAAAGTAACGTAAGCTGTAACTTCCCTTACCACCTTACTTTGCATACCATAACCAAGCACCTTCGGTTATAGGTAGTAATAGGCTGTTTTCACATAACATTAAGCCTAGAGTAGACACACATTTATTGAGAGTTTGATAGCCTATTATTGCATATAGAACTCTGTAGAGTATTTGTGTTCTTTGTTCACTGGGAATATACTTCAGAGGTTGGAGCTAGCGCTTTCTGTTGTAACATTTATGCCATTACTAGTCCAATGAATAAGAGCCCTGATATATTTGAACCCCAGTCGTAACAAATGGCGACCTTACCTAGGATTTGGTGAACCTACATTTATTAGCAGGGAACATTTGTTGTTTTGGAGAATATTTTGCGGGGATTAGCAAGAATATTTTTTTTTTTGCAACATAGTATAGCCCTTGAGTATTTCCGAGAATTTTTGTGTGTATATCGAGGTATAAGAGTTTGGGGTGCTTCTTTTCTGAATATTGTGGTGAGAAATTTGTGTGTGCATCATGTCTTATACCGGATCAGAGGAGAATGGAGACACAGTACGTCATGTCGAAACTGAGGAACAGCAGTATGGTGAAATGGTTAATCAGGTGAACTGTGAGGAGGATGCTAGGATATTTTTGCAATGGCCTGTTACTGCCGAGCGGTTGGTGGGTGTGAATCGGTACGGTCTTCAATGCCTGGACACAGCTATCGGTCATGCGGGTACTAGCAGCATGACCAGGGATAACTTGATAACGTGTGTACTGGGCAGGGTGACTGGTGAGCGAGATGGGTTGAGTGCTCAGAGCCCTTCGGCCATGCTTCCCCTACACTCGACTCCCAGCCATCCCAGTAGTTTGCCGACCCCGGGTACGCTTCCACAGGTGGGTGGTGACTGGCAGGGTGGGTTGCCCCTGGGGGGACCACCGGTAATTTCAAACATTGTAGCACCTTCACCTCCTCAAGGGTTATCTCCAGAATTATTGTTTAAGCTCGAATTAGCTAAGATCGAAGAGAGAAAATGCCAGCTTCAGCTTCAGCAGCAACAAAGGGCAGGTGAGCTCCAGCAGCAAATAGAATTAGCCAAGATAGAAGAGAGAAAACTATCAGTCAGGAGCACATAGAGCTAGCAAAAATCCAAGCTGAGTCGACTAGGTACTGTGCCGACATGGATGTAGAGAAGTCGCGAGTAGAGACAACGGGACAGCGATTGGGGCTGGTAACCGTGTTCATGAGCAGTCTCTCTCGCACTTATTGAAACTGGTTCCGGTGTTTGATGAGAGTGGTGTAACAGAATTTGTCACACGCTTTGAGAAGAAGTGCCAGGAACACCAGTGGCCAGAGAATAAATGGGCAGCACTTGTATCCTCTAGATTAATAGGCAAGGGTCTTAAAGCCTACGATGCGTTACCTTTGGAGTTATGTATTGTGTACGAGGATCTCATGGAGGCTGTCCTGAGGGCTTACGAATTGCAACCAGAAACGTACCGTTTGAAGTTCCGGGGTGTAACTAAGGGAAGAGATAGCACCTTTTTGGAACACGCCCGGGACTTGTCCGATGCTATGGGGAACTGGCTCCGATCTGAGAGGGTCACAACATTTGATGAAATTAAGCAGTTAATGATGTTGGAGCAGTTCTTTAAGAGCACGGGCGGTGATCTAACTTTGAACTTGAAGGAGAAAAACCCAAGAACTCTAGTCGAAGCAGCAGAAATGGCTGATCGACGGCTGTCGTTGATTCGGGGTTGCGGGTCCTCACAGAAGTACGATGTAAGTGCTAAGGACCGTTATCCTCCCCCTCCCCGTAACAATGACACATTTAAACAGAAGAGCCATGAAACTAAAACTGAATCCAAACCTTACACCACACCGTATGTGAAAAGTCAGGGGCCTTTTACATCACAGTATAAGCCGAAACCAAAATTTATGTGTTTTAGTTGCCACCAGGAGGGTCATAAGGCGAATGAGTGCCCTAGTCGACCTCCTCCGGCAGCCGTGTCTTTTGCTCACGGCATTGGAGTGTTCAAGAGGACATCGGAGTTTGTTAGAGGCATTTCTTCCGAGGTAAATACACTGCCAGTGCAGAAGGATCCGGAAGGCTTATTCCCTGTCCGTGATGCCTTTAGTGACCACAGGGGACTCGGTTGTGTGGAGTGGGGGGGTAGACGACATGAGGTGAGAATTTTGCGTGACACTGGGGCATCGCAAACATTGTTGAGAAATTGCACTGGTAAACCTGTCAATACGGCGTGGGTGGTTGTGGTTCAGGGAGTTAATGCGACAAGGTCATACCCGCTTGTGAGAATGAAGGTGGAAGTTGATGGTGTGACTCGTGACCTGGATGTGGGAATTGTGGAGAAGTTGCCTGTTGGGGGCGTCGACCTCCTTCTCGGCAACGACTTTGCGGGGCCTACTTCTGAGGCTCCACCCTTGGTCGTTGCCGAGAAGCTGGCCGACGTGAGTAGGGAGGAGCAGGAGTGGGTTGAGAAGTGTCCGGTGCAGCCTATGGCGTGTGTTGTCACCGGAGATCCTGCATCATGGGAGTCACATTCTGGTCAACAATCTTTAGATCAGCGGAGGAAGGGTACCGAGAAGGGGTTGAAAGTTGATGCGGTTGAGAGTTTAGTATCAGCGGACATTCTCGGGGACTCAGTATTAGGACCAAATATCGAGTCTGAAGAAGACCCAGTAACTGTTGTGGAAAAGGCAGAGGATGGGCTTAAAAAGACGATGAGACAGCAACGGTACGCAGAGAGAGAGCAACGGGAGGCCAAATTTAATGTAGGAGGGGGGCATGAGTTGTTTCGCAAACACTTGGATAGGCTTGCTCCTTCGGAAATTCGTAAGTTGCAATTGGAAGACCCGGAGGTTCTTGAATGTGGTACCGGTGCTGTCGAGTTGAAGGAGGACAGTGTTGCACAGTCGAGAGATGTAGCAACGAGGTACCCTGACGCGTACCCTATGAGAAAGGGGTCGGCGAAGACGGTGGTCCGAAGCTTGCTAGTGTATTTTTCCCGGTATGGTTACCCGCAGGTTTTGTTTGCTGTGTGGGAGGTACCTGGGGAAAGTTTGGGATTCAGCCCTAATGAGCTCGTCTTTGGACACCGTGTCAGAGTGCCTCTCCATATGGTTGAAGAAGTATGGGAGGGCGCAGAAAAACCTTGTTCTATGCTCAAGTGTGTCCTCAACAGTCGAGAACGGATGTTGCGCAGTCTGGAGTTGGCTGGCCGTTATTTGACTAGCTCTCAGGCCCTCATGAAGGACAGGTACGACCTCAAGGTTGAACTCAGGGAGTTTCACGTGGGTCAGGAGGTGTTGACTCTACTGCCCCTTGTAGGTCACCCCTTATCCGCGAAGTACACTGGTCCTTATAGGGTGGTGGAGGAGCTATCGGACCTGGTTTACTTGGTAGCCACTCCAGATAGACGGAAGCGCAATCAGTTATGTCATGTTAATCCCATGAAGGAGTATGAGAGGCACCCCCCTGAGCCTCTCACTGTGCCTGTGATGACGTTTAGCAGTCAAGGTGGAGAAGGAGAACGGGACAGTCAAGCTCAGGTGGAGGATAACTGGAAGGATGAGAAGTTCAAGTGGGCGCCTAAGTGTGAGAGGGTGTTTGGAGAAGTAAAACACCTGTTGTGCACTCATCCGATCCTCAGGGCCCCTGACTTTAGCCTACCTTTCCAACTAGCAACGGAGGCTAGTGGTGTGGGGGCTGGTGCCGTCCTTGTGGAAAAGGACGATGATGGGCTGGAGCATCCTGTTAGTTTCTGCTCGGAGAAGTACAATTCGGCCCAGGGGAGCTGCTCTGTTGTCAAGGAGGAGCTGCTGGCGGTTGTACTTGCTCTGGGGCATTTCGAGGTCTATGTTCCAGCCTATGGTCCGGTCGTTGTAGTTTACCCAGATCATCACCCTCTCAAGTTCTTGGACCAGTTTCACAATCGGAATATGAGGCTGACCAGGTGGTCACTAAGGTTATTGGTATATAACCTGGACATACGCCATATTGCCGGTTGTGACACCGTGGTTGCAGATGGTCGTTCAAGGGTATATGATCCTGGGTAGATTGACACACGGGTAGCCTCCTGCTTTAGTTTGAATAGTATTTTGCGCTTGGTGCTTGTTGGCTCGCGGTTGTAGCCCAGCGTATTGGGTCGTAAAGCAGGAGTTGAGCGTTTGGTATAGAAGAAAAAACTAGGCTTGCCCCTATAGTGCAGCCGAAATAAACAAATTAAAAACATAAAAATCAAATAAAAAACTTTCTTTGATAGTTGAATTTTTTCAGTATGTTATAGCAGTAATTCTGAGTTGCACTCCTCTCAGAATGCTGGGCTAGAGAAGCTCGCTCTTGAGGAGCATAACTACATATAATTTAACCTATTGTGTTGGGAGGGTTATAATTTTGATAAAATGTTTTGTTGAAGAACTGTGCCAGATATTTTACTGCCGCTGGGTGATGGGAAGTGGAGATATAGCATGGGTTCTAACCATCAGATTTTTGTGAGCCTTGGGGCCTCTGAGAAAAATCTTGGGGGGGGTGTGACGTTGACCACTCCGTTAGAACCGCATGGCTTGTCCTACAGTGACTCACTAGGATCGCCAGGGCAGTGGATGGGGCTACAGTTTATGTATTAGAGTGTGCTTTATTTCATATGAAAGCTCGTGTCATGGGCAGTCCAGAAAGGCTCTTTGTTTTCGCCCATGTCAAGGCTTTATATATTTAATTGTAAAGTATATGTTTTGTCATTAACTAGTAATGATGGGATCTGGGAGAGAGAGAGAGAGTAGAACGGAGTGAGAGGAGGCGCGCAGTGTTTTTTGTCCCGCTGGATGACGTCACGGCTGGCTGCCTCGCGGGGGTTGGTGGAGAGAGGTCCTTACCATGCTGTGAGCTTTGTTAGTGGTTAGTTGACTTGTAACCGCCTTCTTCCCACGCGGCTAGAGCTAGTGCGAGTATATATACAGTTCCTCGCCGCTCTCTCCCTCAGATCTGGTTTCTAGAACACACCCATCTTTTTTTTCCTTGCTATCTATCCCCGCTCCGTACCTGAGAATCTTTTCCTCTGCCTATCTCTCTCATTCTCCATATCTTTCACCACCTCTTTATTAACAGTATATCCCCTCTGGTTAACTCTGCAAAATCAGCTTCATGCTGGCCAGTTGTATTGTGTGTTAAGGTCTGATATAACCTGTGTATGTTAGTTGTTAAGATAAGTGGATCACAAAGCATTGGTTGGCTTTCATATTGCCGCTTCCTATAATTATTAGTGTTCTGCTGGATTAGATAATGCTAGACTACGAGTCTGATATTAAAGGTATTGTTTCCTATGAGTGCTGGCTTCAGTTAAAAGCGGCACGACATACCTGAGAACTGGAGTTGATTGAGTAAATTCTAGTCTGTGTGCCATTGAGAGTAGAGCATGCACGAATGAGGGCTTTTTGCCTATACCATTCTGCACTGTTCTAGTCTCGATTGTTTGTCTTTGAGGTACGCCAGGAGAACGCTTAATACTTCGGTATTAAGGTTTCTCAAGAGAGCTACCCTTCATTATAACGTAATATTTGACGCACAGACTTGAGATTTGCACTAGGCTATGCAGCATGCCATGCGCACCAGTATCTTGTATCATTGACTCTAGCTAGACTTTATCAGTCACAGTAGACATTAAGTATATTAACCTAATTACTCTTTTTATGCATACCCATTTATGATTACACAAGCATTTCGTAGCCTAGTTTGATGTATTGAGACACAAACGACTTAGGCTCTTTTTGTTGATAGGAATACTGCATTGTCGTGGCGATTATTATTAGTGTTGTAGTGTTTAGGATATTCTTGGCTCCGTCGGCATTATATATTCTGCCTTTTTGTGTGCTTAGCCTGCACGAGCATTGTTCCACTGCCTGCCTTTTTGGGTTCCATTTCCGATACGAGCATCTTTATAGCATCTAACATTTAAAGAAGATTCCTTGTTAGTGTTGAAGGACTTTAGTGCACTTTCTTTCATGCAGGAGTGCCTGACATTTATTGATTAAAGTAACATAAGCTGTAACTTCCCTTACCACCTTACTTTGCATACCATAACCAAGCACCTTCGGTTATAGGTAGTAATAGGCTGTTTTCACATAACATTAAGCCTAGAGTAGACGCACATTTATTGAGAGTTTGATAGCCTATTATTGCATATAGAACTCTGTAGAGTATTTGTGTTCTTTGTTCACTGGGAATATACTTCAGAGGTTGGAGCTAGCGCTTTCCGTTGTAACATTTATGCCATTACTAGTCCAATGAATAAGAGCCCTGATATATTTGAACCCCAGTCGTAACATTAAACACAACTTACATCCATACTTCTGCTTGGTATCGGGTTTCTGATACACTGCATATGCTGCTGTGGCGGTCGCCCCAAACTGTTCTAGTGGATTATGTCTACTTTCTAGATTGCACACTTCAGTCTTAAACACACGAACATATTCATCCACATCCAGCCAGTTGTCTTTTAATTCACGCTTAATTACTTCAGAGAGTGCACTAGGAAGTTTATTATACAACAGTACTGCACACATTTCACTTACTGTTACATCCATAAAGCGTAATGACTCTAATGCACACTCAAATGATGCGGAAAAAATCTTTCAGAGCACTGACCTCCTGGCTAGGATGCGGGAGATTACACAGTTTCGCTATGTGAGCTGCTTTGATGCGATCCTTTTGACCATAACTTTTTTCAGTATAGTGACCGCTGGTTCATAACTTGCAGCGACCAAACTAAATCCACTAACAATTTGTAGAGCCTCACCACTAAGTTGTCCCTTTAGATACGTAAATTTCTGAATGTCAGTTAAGTCTGCTTGGGAGTGAACACTACAATCAAAGAGCTCCCAGAAACCCACCCACTGTGTTGGATCCCCATCAAAAACTGGCAACTTTAGGGAGGGTAGCTTAATACCCTTCTGCTTCCTACTTGCTGCACTATCATGAGATCTACCAGTAGTGGTTGTCTGCAGAGCACTATCTAACTCAGCTAACTGACTGTTTACTTGATTAACATACTGCATATCTTTCACCATCTCATCCTCTAACTGATCATCTGAATATAAGCTATACAACTCTATGCTATACGACTCGATATCAGCTAGGGCCTTTTCTAAAGTGATTTTCACACCCCTTACATCATGCAGTGTAGCAGCATGTTCAATAAATTCAGACAGGTTAGAGGTAAGCTTAGTAATCCCTCCCTTCTTGGCGGCCCTGAACCGCCGCAATGACTTTATTTTCTCCTCCATTCTTAAAAAGTTTACGGTAACTAAAGCTTAAGGAACAACAATACTAATCGTCACTGTAGGCTAACCTATTCTAATCTATTCTAAGCCTAGGCTAACCTACTTACATTGATGACGACAGCAACCAAGCAAATTGAAGCGTGCAGATTGCGTGCCCCCTGTGAGTTTACAAATGATCAAAGAAAAGGAAATTTACCCTATGTCATATTACTCTACTTTACAATATTTACTTTACTAGGCTATATTAAATTTTAACAAATTACAAAGAAAAAGAAAGAAGGATCAAGATCCTCTGAAGGAGGAACAGCCGCAGCCGTCGTCCTAGTCTTGAGATCTAGTCTATTGCGTCGACTGGTCCTCCTCGGCCCCGTCCTTCTCCTTAAAGAAGGCATGCGCTCTGTTCAGTAGTCTATCTAACACCTTCCGGCTCCCTGGCGCATCTAACCAAGGCTGAGGTCTGCCTGACAGTGTCCACCCTTGCCCCTGGTCTATAGAACTGCTTAACAAAAAAAAAGCAGGGCACTGCACTGGACGGTCCAGCGGAAAATCCCGGACATAGCCTATGCGCCCCTCAACATTTGTCCACTGGATCGCCCAGCTCTACACAAAGGCAGACAAGTCAGGCCTAATACCCCCCCCCCCCCCCATCACTATCGATATATAACAGATGGCCCAGTATCCTGGTCACACGGCACCAATTATATCCTGAATATTATTCCTAGGGGGTAGAGGAGAAACGGATATAAAGTAAATAATTAGACCTGGGAAGATGAAATGGCCTAGGCTATAAATATGATACCGGGTCGGCGTTTGACTTACTTGTAAACATGTATGTGTAGGTTATCTGTGGTAGTCCCAGTAATATCTATGAAGTACTTCTAGTATTAAAGGAACTTAGCTGTGTTGCAAAGAGTGTAGGTTAGGTGATGGACATGTCGGTAGGTGTAGTTCAGTGAAGTTCTGTTGTTATGTGGCAGCAACTGGTGGTTTCTTGTGAACGGGACGAAGTCTCTGTGTGAAGTGTACTGAGATACCCCTTTATCGTAACAATATAAATATATTTAAGGGTTCTATATTGTCTCCTGTGATTAAATAATAAGGGAAAATAAACTAAGATATAATTGGTGCAACCACAGTAATATTTATCCACAAAGATAAATAAAGTAATGTGTATAAACAAAAAGGAACCAGCTGTCGTGAACCCGGGAAATTCAAACTACGGTATTTATACCAGCTAGGATTCACGACATGCCCTGCTAAGGGTATACTATGGGCCATTTCTAGTATATCTCTACGACAAGGTTTAGGAAAGACTACCTGATGTACGTCCCATGCCCCGTCATCAATAGGTCTATGTGGCGGTCTCCACCTACGCCACAAAACTCCATTCTTCATATAAAAACATTCACCCTTCTCCTTCTCGCTCTCCTCTTCACTCACGGCACTGGCAGCTAACTCCTTACACTCACAGTCATCTCGCTGCAACTCTACCAGGCCACTAAGACAATTAGGAGGGGTTTCATGATCATTTGGCTCAAGATTAGCCATAAAAGTGTCAGACAGATCTACTACAGTCTCCACATCAGGCACAATTAGAGCATCATTCACTACTCTTTCATCCCTTTTATCTGCTTTCACAGTTGGTACAATTATATCTGAGGGAACCGCTACTTGAGCCATAGATCGAGTGACGGCACACACTGGGAAAACCTTTGCCATCTCCTTCGCGAGCTCACCGGTCAGTGGCTCGTTAACAGGGGAAAGTGACAAAACGGGGTCTGGTCGGACCCTCTCAGCAGCCACATCATTCCCCAAAAGGAGTGTTACCCCAGGCACAGGGATGTCCTGAGGCCTACACATAGCTATGCAGGCTTCACCCTTCAGCAAATCACACTCAATCTCTCCATTCACCAAGTGAGCAGAAAATTTACCTCCAGCACCTCTCATTATTACTGATTCGCCAGTTGGGCATTCAGAATAAGGATTCACCAAGAGGGTGCTAGTAGAAGCAGTATCTGTCAAGATTTTTACCTCATGTACACAACCATTTAATTTCACACATCCAGATGAAATAAAGGGACGGTAGCTATCCTGTACTGATGGGGATAATAAGACAGGCTTAACCCTTGCGGGTTGCACCACACACGCTACTACACCATTTCCTGTCTGATTTACATTAGCTTGGTACTCCTGCGGTCGGGAGTCCTGCATCAAAGGCACATTTGGGTGGTTTTGGTTATTTGGAGAGGCAGTTACTGCAGCTACTGTCTGTCGCGGTTTCTCGGCTCTCTCCTTAGCCCAACATTGATAAGCTAAGAGGCCTCTCTTGCCACAATAGGTACATACTTTCTGGGACAAGCTCCCCTCATAAGCATTATTATTGGTTTGGGCCCCACCTCTGTTACCATTACCAGGAGTCACATTCTTAGTTGGGGGAGCAGATTTTGTTTGGCTGGCATGGAGAGACATTACAGGCTTTTGCGAGTGACTAGATGTATCAGATTTGTGATTGGAGAACTTATTATCATAGGGCTTTTTCCCACAATTTTTTTTGTTTAGTACATACGTATCAACCATGTCTGCAGTTTCGGCAAGAGTTTCTATCTTTTTCCCTCTCAAATGATAGGCTACAGATGAATCTATCTTCCATAGGAAATTCTCAAGCAAGATTAACTCTTTCAGACCCTTAAAATCAGTGACATTTTTACTTGTTAGCCAGTTATTTAAAGCTTTGTTCATGGTCCTGGCAAACACCATATGAGTTTCCTCGAATTTTGTATGAGTCTTTCTGAAAGTCTGTCTATACGCTTCAGGCAGTAGTTGGTAAGTTTTTAGAATGGCTGCTTTGAGACGGTCATAGTCTTGCCGAACCTCCGACTCTACCGAAATGTACGTTTCCCGACCTTGTCCTGTCAACACCGTTTGCAACATAAATGGCCACCGATCTCTCGTCCAACCCATTCCCACAGCAACTCCCTCGAACAAAACAAAAAAGTTCTGAACATTATCCTCAGTGAATGGGGGAATCACACTAGTCATGGTTAATCCCAGGGAGGGAGCAATCACAGGAGCATTCAAATTATTTTGTGCCGTTAATTGGGCCATGCGATATTGATGGTCTAGCTGTTGGGTCTGCAAATTTGTTGTGCCTGATTTAGCTGTGCCTGAGAGTTTGCCTGGGCAGCATTTAGTCTAGCCAGCTCTAGGTACTGATCAGGGGTAAATCACTCGGGTAAATGTTCACTGAACCGCATAGTATTACTGTATCCCCCACCCACTGCTCCGTCACGCTCACCGCCCTCGGTGTCATGAATCCCAAACAGTTCAGATTTTATGGACTGTGCCATTTCGGGCTTTGTCATGTCCGAGACAGTCAACTGCAAGAATGAGGATAGCACTTTTAATTCGTCTTTCGACAGGAGATCGATGTCACCGGCTGTGGGTATTGACTCTAGAAAAATCTTACAATCATCGTTATTAATTAAATTAGGCATGATGACAGTGATATGGATGGGAAATTAGTGAAACTTATACAAAACGAATCCTGGCAAGGTCGCCAGTTATCTGTTACGTATCTTGATTTAAAAGTGGTTAACTAAATAAAACTCGATAGAACAGACAATATGAAAGTATCAAACAGCTGGAGGCCAATAGAACATAAAATATAAAAGTTTGTTCTGTTGTTACTTGCTTTCAGTTAGCTGTTGGGACAGTTATCCTTTATACTCTGATACCCTTCAATTACATTTAATCAGGAAACTATTTGAAGTTATATTGAATGTATAATATTAAGTAGGCTACTAATTATGAATAGAGAAAAGCTTGGTATGTGAGCAAGGACTTTTAAGCAATTATAAACTAATTATATACTAAAGTAATTAATCTGGATTATCATTAAAGTCAGAATATTATTAAAATCTTTTTATATATATCTAATTTAGTTTGTTAACCCTTTAAATATTATGTTACCAGTACTCTTTTTATCTTATCTCGTTATTCATTTAATCATTGTCCTCTTTGCGTATCGTAAATCATTATTATTATCATTATTAGGTTAGCCAATTAGTTATTCTTATTCTTTGCAAGACTTTTACCGAATCAATATAATAGATCAGGGAATTTATAAAGACACATGTAAAATGGAATTGTATTTATAAAATAAATAAAGTATTTAACAATCAAACAAAAGAAGCAATGAAATAAATTAATATAATATTTCAGGATCGCTTTGTATTCGTTCTGATTTCACTTAAAGTATAGAATGAAGGTATAGCTTAGTAGGCTTTAGTCACAATATAATTTATAGGACTTTTACAATGCTTAATTACTAATGCCAATAGCTTTACATCAAGTCATTTAAGTATTAACAGATCAAGTAGTGACTATCACATCAAATCTCCACTATTCAATATTCAATCATAAAATTATATATAATCACAAAATTAAATCTAATCACAAATGTAAACACCAATCCAACATTATTTTGGTCTCTCCAATTTCAAAATCTTAAATCAAATGAGTGTATGTTTCCGACATACCTCTGGTTAATTAACAGTCACGAATATTCCCTAACTAACGAGTAAGTGGTCACACGGGACGCTTCTTAGCATATAGCAACACCTATTATACAAGCCTGTGAAGTCTGTCTCGTCTCCCCAACACACTGCTCTTCTCCCCAGCCAAGAGTGTAACTGATTTGATCTATCCCATATCTGTCCTTATATACGAGTCCATCACCACACCAATCCAATCAGAGCTCAGGAATCACGTGCCGGAACCAATAGGGGCAAGCAGCTCACGTCGACCAATTACAGGTGAAAGGCAGGTGTGGTGGTCTAATAATGCCCCTTTCCCACTGGTGAGACAAGTCACGATTTTCGTCGCCGAAACCAATAAATTAGCACATTCGTGACATGTCTCAACACTTCATAAAAAATAGTTTGACTCTCAAGGCCTCTCAGGCCTCGCAAGGGCCCTCGCCGGTCGTCTCACAATGTTCGCCCAGGTCAAAATTTTGGACGAGGACTCACGATGATCAGTTACCCTCGCAAGCATCGTCGAGCATCGCCGAAGGGTTTCTGCGATCATCTGCGACATCGCGAGACATCGCCGATGGTTTCGCACAAAAAAAACTTTGCAACGCTGCATGGATACTCACCCATACTCACCGTCGCCGATGCTCTCAGATGTTCCGGGAACATCGACGATGCCAAAGAGCACCTTCGGCCGATGCTCTCAGATGTTCCGGGAACATCACGATGCCAAAGAGCACCTTCGGCAGGTGGGTAAAAAATAATTATTAGGCCTATAGTGAGATATCTTTCACCTACGGTGAAATTCCACATATTGTTTTTTTTTGTTGTTGTTGTTGATGAAATCTTATAGAATAACATTTCCTCTTGCCGTTAATGAAAACAAAACAATATAAAAAACAATTACAGTATTATGGGTGAAAACCGACTGAGAGTTAGGGCAAATACGGGCGGACTGATGATATGCCTTCACCTACGGTGAAATTCCACATATTGTTATTTTTGTTGTTGTTGTTGATGAAATCTTATAGAATAACCTTTCCTCTTGCCGTTCATGAAAACAAAAAAATATAAAAAGCAGTTATTATTGGTGAAAACAGAGTTAATATTTTGCTGCGGAATGGATTCTATAAGAGCGAAATACTATCGTTATAGATTTATTTCTATAAAATCCAATAATGATGATAGAATAATCTAAACACCGCCATCATGTTCAGCGTACATATATATATATTTTTGTTTTGAGAGTAAGCTAAATTTGTATATTTTTCGATAGAAAAATGTCTCCGGCGAAGCCGGATTTCTCCATACAATGCTGGCTCCCTATCGCTCGCCAGGAAGAAATCGACACCTGGATGGGGATAAACGTCTTAAAACAGTAGGCTGAACGGGGCCGAAGGGATACAAGGCAAAGAGAGTGGGAGAGAAATAGAAAAATAAATAAAAAAACGAGGAGAGGGAGAGAAAGAGAAAACAACAAACAGTAGGTGGGCTCAATGTTTGCTTACGGCTTAACAATTGAGCCCACCTCGCTTTTTTTAGTTTACTCTTTCTCTCTCTCTCTCCTCGTTTTTTTGTTTTTATTTCTATTTCTCTCACTCTCTCTTTGCCTTGTATCCGTTCGGCCCTGTTCAGCCTACTGTTTTAAGACTTTTACCCCCATCCAGGTTTCAATATTTTCCTGGTGAGCGGTAGCGAGCCAACATATATATTTTTTGTTTTGAGAGCAAGCTAAATTTGTACATTATTTGATAGAAAAATGTCTCCGGCGAAGCATTGCCAACCTCCGAATTAAGGGGAGATGGGTCGTTTTTCTGGTCCCCTTTCTTCCTCATGGTTAACCCCATTAGTTTTCATATTTTATGACATTCGGCCCATTAGTTTGGCGTGATATGCTAATTCCACTCTGCAATTAGCACATTCACGTTACATTCGCTCAGCTGCGCACACCTCGCCGATCTCGCCGACGTATGTGCGAGACGATGAATCGCAAGAATTTGTGCCTTAAAAAAATGCCTCGCAGAGGTATATCGGCGAAACATCGCTCACTTCCCCGATAACATCGCCGATGTCGGCGATTGCGTCGCCGACATCGGCGACATCTTCGCCCAGTATAATTTGTCTTCTGTTTGTAACGGTCGAAATCGTGAAGGTCACACGTATTCTTGCGAATTTGACAAAACGAAGGCATCGGCGACGAAAATCGTGACTTGTCTCACCAGTGGGAAAGGGGCATAAGAGGTGTGAAGTAGGTGGGAGAACGGGGGGTTCACTACGTCATCGCCCGCCCGACCCCCTTCTCTCTATCTCTCTCCCTCTCGCGGAATGCTTGGAATGTCAGCTGGGCCGCTCTCTCTCTCTCGTCACGTAGGCAGGGGTTGAAGGTAGAAGGAAAGAGAGAATGCTCCACGATGTCCAGTAGTAAAGTCGCGGACCACAGCCTGGTGTCGGTTACATTACATCCGGGTCTGTTCAGATGTTACAATATATATATATATATATATTGTAACCAATATTTACTTGTGTTATATAAACTTTGTACACCTAAGCTCATGTATCTGCTCTAGTCTGGGGGGGGGGGAGGGGGGGATGTCCGCATTGTATACTCTCCATACGCGAGTGCACACCTTTATTCACTTGACTTGCAGACAAAAATTATGTTTGCCTTATACATCAGAGGAAACTGTAACTGTATTGCGTCCTTGTATTGAGTATTGTACATTATCTCTCACACTGTTCTCCTAGACAAAGTTAAAAGGAAGGCCTTTCGTATCATTAACTCCCGCCCACTCACCAACTCTCTGCAATCTCTCTCTCTCCGCCGCAATGTTGCATCTCTCTCGCTATTCTATCGCTACTATAATAATCAGTGTTCCTCAGACCTTTCCCAGTGTATGCCACCTCCTCTATGTAGGGCACGTGGTACCCGTCTTGCAAAACAATCCCACCCCTACTCTGTGCAACTCTCCAACCCAGGAGTGAAACTTTACTCTCAAACTTTCTTCTATTCAACAGCTGAGCTCTGGAAATCTCTCCCAGAATCAGTCTTTCCCTCTTCCTATGACTTAAATTGCTTCAAACTCCGCGTGTCCAGGCATTTTGGCTCGAACGTCCCTTGATTTTGGCCATGTCACTCTTTCAACTATGGGGGAGGCACTTGCTGTGGGCAGTTCTGCCTTTTGCCTCCCTCACTCACATAGAAAAAAAAAAAAAAAAAAAAAAAAATGGAAGAAATAAAACTAACCTAACAGAACAATAACATAAATCATTGCTCACAAGAAAATAGTTATATAAAGGTACCACCATATTTATAAATAGAATGTGGAAGTGAAACGACAGCAGGGGAAGTTAAAAACAACACAATTAACCTTGGCCTCCCCGGCACTAATCTAATGAGCCGTAACCTCGTTTGATGCCGGGACTCAATTGTCCTTGTAAACTTGCATTGGTTGTCTGTTTGGTATTCTCATATTGAACCTATTTATATTTAAATAGTATTATGTTATTATTACTATTATTATTTGTATATTGTTAATTATTATTATTATTATAGTAATTGTTAATTATTATTATTACTATAGTAATTGTTAATTATTATTATTACTATAGTAATTGTTAATTATTATTATTACTATAGTAATTGTTAATTATTATTATTACTATAGTAATTGTTAATTATTATTATTACTATAGTAATTGTTAATTATTATTATTACTATAGTAATTGTTAATTATTATTATTACTATAGTAATTGTTAATTATTATTATTACTATAGTAATTGTTAATTATTATTATTACTATAGTAATTGTTAATTATTATTATTACTGTAGTAATTGTTAATTATTATTATTACTGTAGTAATTGTTAATTATTATTATTACTATAGTAATTGTTAATTATTATTATTACTATAGTAATTGTAGTATGAATTTTACATTTATATTGAAGGACATCCCATTGTTAACAAAACCGCTTTTCATTCACAATTCCTTGCTGTATTTATTTTTTCTATGCGAGTGAGGGAGACAAAAGGCAGAATTGCCTGTGACGAATGACTCCCCCTCTGTCCGTTATCACTATACCTGGTTTAGCGTTGTACTCAGTTTGGACAACTCTACTACAATATGAAAGTACTACGCAAAATATGAATAGTTCCTATGGGTAGTGCAGTACTCTACTTTGGATATTACTCCTGTTAAAAGTCTGCCTCTCAGTAGGCTATTTAAAATATGATTGTAGCGAAACCGTTCATACCTACTAACCAGCCATCAGACCCACAGAAGGAAGCATTAATTTCCACATAAAATTATTAAATAAACATTTACAACAAGATCCTAGAAAACTGATCACAGTAATCGTAATGTTACACCGAATAGGTCAGCAAAGGAGGCCAGGTGGTTAAACAGGAGTTCCAGCTATCCTTATCAACCATTTATAGCAGGGAGTACCACCCTGCTCTGCTGGGCCGGTATTTATAAAGCACTTTTAGGCCTATAAGTAGCTTTTAAAGATGGCGGCAACTTTAAAAGATACAAGTTGGGTAAAGAAACTTTTAGCTGCTAAAAGTAGCGTTTAAACCCGGCGAAAACTAAAAGCCCCCCCCCCCCCCCCCCCTGGTGACTTTTAGCCCTTAAAAGTTACTTTTAGAGGACGATGAAGATGGTTGAATAACAAATCCGCCACCCCATACTAATGAATATGTTAGAAAAGACTAATTGGATTAGTGTAGCGACTCTGAGTTAATCGAAAGATACCGTTTAAACCATGAAGGAAACTGAGGAACAAAGCTCTTAACCCAGAGATGAAAGTGTGTATTACCCTACGTTATTTGGCAACGGTCAAAATGTAACTGTATGAGTAGTCTAACTCATGATGGTATGATTGTAGGTTAGCTATATTATCAAGTGCAGTATATTAGGTAACTCTTGATTCTATCCATATACCACCCCTCACATTATACAGAACACTGTGTGTTCTCCAACGAATAAGCTATATTAGAAAGTAACCTACCACCATATCAACCTACTTTAAACATTTCGATTCATACTGTATGTCCGACTACATTTTTACCTGTCTGTCTATTTTTAGATGGGTGTAAATCCTTCTTAATCGCCCTCCTCTTCCGCCCACAACCACAATCCCAGCGTCCCCATTGACTTGTTGGAAGAACACTAACAAATAGACCAAATTAAACGAGTGCAAAACGACTAAGATATTATAATATTCGATTGTCACAAGATAGGCCTATTTCATAACGTTCGAGAACAAGTATTTCCACCCTATTTGTTTCGTAAATTAGCTTGAAGTCACCCAATTAGACGCTCTACGCAAAAGCTTCTTGTGGTGACCACCAGTCGTAAAATTGTCACATTGTCCAAGAACCCATGGACAAGCGGTAATAAACTAGGCAACTCAACAATATATTCAGCTTTATTTACACTCCATTCACAAATGTTTTTTTGTTGGTAGTTACATATATATTTATGCACACAATTAATATATGTATCAACTATATCCCTAAAATCATTACACTCGCAAATTTGGCAACTGTCTCTGATGCTGCCACACTGGAGTACGGAATTGTTTTGGTATGGTAAATATATTACCCTTTCAATTTAGCAATATATAATCGATTTCACAATAAAAGAAAAAGATTGCATGATTATCATAATGTTTTACAGTAATTACTGTATGTAATTAAAAGCCTATATTGTTCCTGGTGGTAGCGCTCCAGGAGGCTGCCCTGTCATTGGACGAAAAATACCAGGCCAGTCATAGTGCCGTGTACGCGCACGGGGTGCGTCCCTGCGGCTGGTTCTGGTGGGGCATACCGAGGCCACTGGATCCTACCCCCTTGTAATCTCTTGGGGGAAGGAGCTGGGAATGGTCCCGGGGTAGACTGGAGCCGGAGTTCGGGGGGGGGGGGGGGGGGTGATGCCCATCTGCCAGTCAATCTACCTAATTATGACTAAAACCAAAGAAAATAAACGTAAGTCCGATGAATCAAAACCGCACAGGACAAGGGCAAATGCCCCCCACAATCTCAGACTTGCTAGTGTGAATGTTAGTAGTTTGAATCTGCGTGCGAATGAAGTGGCTGAGATGTGTGAGAGGAGGCGAGTGGACGTCTGCTGTACCCAGGAAACACTCTGGAAGAGGCATGGGGTAGAGTGGATTGTCGGAAGGAGGAAAAGATATAGGATATACTGGATGGGTGTGGAGACTGATAAAGTGAAAGGAGGAGTGGGTGTTCTGGTGGCTGAAGAGCTGGCGGAGAGTGTGCTTCAGATTACGAGAGTTAGTGAAAGGCTGATTGTTTTGAAGTTGAAAGTTGGTGAAAGAATTCTGAATGTGATATCTGCATATGCCCCACAGGCTGGTTTACAAAAAGAGATAAAAGAGGACTTCTGGAATGACACCGTCAGTGTCATTTCAGGCCTCTCGGAGAACGAAATAACAATCGTGGGGGAGGGACCTCAATGGTCACGTGGGAGCATCTGCAGATGGATACGAGGGGGTACATGGAGGAAATGGTTACGGAAGGAGAAATCTAGAAGGCGAATATATATTGGAGTCCTGCATTGCACTCAACATGGTTGTGTGTAACACAAAGTTCAAGAAAAGACAGAGCCACCTGATCACATATAACTCTGGGGTCTCCAGTAGCCAGCTAGATTACTGCTTGGTTAACCCGGCAAGCGCGATAGGCCTCACGGAAGGCTTCCTATAGGGAACGCGATAGGCCTCACGGAAGCAAGACCATAAAAAAAGCTTTCCAAAAAAAAAAGGGCCTATCAAAAAAAATTGTTTTGTCTCTAGGTGAGATAATTCCCCTCCAGTACTCATCCATGTAAATCTCACCCACCCCCCTCCCCTCCTTCCCCACCTTATTCCCCCCTCCCTCCCCTCCTCAATTATCACCTATTTTCCCTCTTATTATCATCATTTATCGGTTATTTTTATCTCCCGCGATAATGTAGCACAAGTGGGTTGCAGAAAAGATCGATATGTAACACCCAGACACCAGCCCACACCGCCCCGCTCGTCTCAGTTACCTCACAAACAGCGAGAGAGGAGGGTTGCCTGTAGCTCTCTCTCGCCTGACATTACGACCGGGTGGCCAATATCTTCGTTTTTCACCACCCAAATGCTTTTCCCACTTATTTTAGCACTCTTGAAGGTTCATATATACATCATATATGTAAAATAAAAGCATACCGAAAACAAATAATGGTCTATATTGTAAATATAACGAATTCTGTCAGAATCCAAGGCTAGAAATACACAAATAACTACCCTAGCCCCTAGGTCTATTTAGCGCTTACCGGGTTAAGGGGAGTTTTTTAGTGTGTTTCCTAGACTTCCATCAAGCTTGAAATTACACCCCCTTGACCCCCTTTCAAGATAAATTTGTAAATTTTTCGGTAGAAAAATTTCCCGGCCAAAGGCCGGTTCCTCTTAAATTACAGGCATGCTATCGCTCGCCAGGAAAAATTGACACCTAAATGGGACGACAGATCTTAAAAGTGATATAAAAGGGGTGAAATGTCTTAAAATCGTCAAACTAATGGGGGCAAACATCTTAAAATCTCAAAAACAATGGGGCTAAACATGAGGGAGAAAGGGATCCAGAAAACAATCCCTCAAGTGGAAATCTCCACTTAACAGGAAAGACTGGAAACTAGTTCGAGATGTAAAGGTCATCCCGAGCGAAGAATGTATCCCCCAGCATAAGCTACTTGTGTGCGACATGAGCTTATACAGAGATCCTAAGCGCAAGAAGGTTTACATACCCAAAAGGAAAGTGTGACTGCTGAAGGACAAGGAAGTTAGGGATAGGTTTCATAATGAACTGGAGGAAATGAATAGAAATAAGGAAGCTAGGCCTAACGATGTAAATAGTCAATGGAACTTTCTTAAGCATAGCCTTATCGCTGCCACTGACAAAGTCTGTGGGAAAACAAAGTGTCACCCCAGGAATAAGACCTCCTGGTGGTGGAACGATGAGGTAGAACATGCTGTGAAAGAGAAAAGGAGATGCTTCAAAGCATGGAAGAAAGGAGGCAGCAAGGAGGAATACCAGGCAGCTAAACGAACTGCCAAAAGAGTTATTTACAATGCTAAAAATCGCATTAAGGACCTGGTCCTCGAACAAGTGTGTAACACTGACAATCCCAATGGGATCTTCAACCTAGCTAGGCGAGTTAAAAATGACAGTAGGGATATTATAGGTGAACAGTGTGTTAGAAATGATAATGGGAAGATTGTGTATGCAGAAAATGAAATCAGAGAAGCATGGAAGGTACACTATGAACGATAGCTAAATGTAGAGTTTGAATGGGATAAGGAACAGCTTTGTATCGAAAAAACAATATCTGGGCCCCCTCCTTTGATATCACCAGCTGTAGTGAGCGACGCAATCAATAAAATGAAGGACGGTAAAGCTCCAGGTTGCTCCGACATTGTTGCTGAGATGATAAAAGCCTCAGGGGAGATTGGTGTAAACTTAGTCACTCAGTTGATAAACACCATTATGAAAGATGAGAAAATCTCAGAGGATTGGCTCAAAAGTGTAATAGTTAATATATACAAAGGAAAAAGGGATGCGCTAGATAAAGGAAATTATAGGGGCCTGAAAATGCTTGACCAAATCATGAAGGTCTGTGAGAGAGTCCTTGAGGGTTTGATCAGGCAAAGCATCTCTATTGATGATATGCAGTTTGGTTTTATGCCAGGAAGGGGTACAACCGATGCTATCTTCATAGTCAAGCAGATACAGGAAAGATACTTACTAAAAGGCAGGGATCTTTACTTTGTGTTTGTAGACCTGATGAAGGCCTTTGATAGGGTGCCTAGAGATGTTGTGCAGTGGGCAATGAGGAAACTTGGTGTGGAAGAGTGGCTGGTGCGTGTGATAATGAAGATGTATGAGGATTCGCGAAGTGCGGTGATGGTGAAGGGTGTACTGAGTGATGAGTTCGCAGTCCGTGTTGGAGTCCATCAGGGTTCAGTGTTAAGCCCCCTCTTCTTTATTATGGTCTTGGAGGCACTGTCTAGAGTTGTTAGAGGCGGACTCCCGTTGGAACTGTTTTATGCAGACGATTTAGTCCTAATAGCTGACAGTATGCAAGATGCTGCGGCCAAATTCAGAGAGTGGAGAGAGGGCATGGCGAGCAAGGGTTTAAGAGTCAATATTAACAAAACCAAGGTTATGCATTGTAGATTGAGACGAGGCAATGTGGAAAAGAGCGGTGCATACCCATGTGCAGTGTGTGGAAAGGGAGTGGGCGTTAACTCAATTCAATGTAGCATCTGTCGATGTTGGGTACACCATGGGAGTAAGCGCTGTAGTAGAATAAAGGGGCCCCTGCCGAAGGATAAGTCAGAAATAGAGAAATTTGAGTGCGTAGTGTGCAAAGGCGAGCTGGTGTTAAGTGATGATGATCCTGTGGCTGTGAATTTTGGAAATGAGTCTTTGGAGCTGGTGAACAAGTTTTGTTACTTAGGAGATACCATCTCTGCCAGTGGTGGGGCCGAGGCTGCCACTGTTGCTAGAATTAGGTGTGGTTGGGGGAAGTTCAGAGAATTGATGCCAATCCTGACCATAAAAAGAATGCCTCTCCCCCTGAAGGGAAAGGTGTATGCCTCATGTGTTAGAAGTGCAATGACGTATGCCTCGGAAACACGGGCCGTTAAAGTAGAGGATGTCAACAGAATGGAGCGTAATGAGATGAGAATGGTGAGATGAATGTGTGGGGCCAGGCTACAGGATAGAATAACAAATGTTGAGCTGAGGAGACGTTTAGGTATAAAGAGTATTAGCAAGGTGATACGTACAAGTAGAATGGGATGGTATGGACATGTAGAGAGAATGGATGAACAAAATTGGGTGAAAAAATGCAGGTCTGTGATTGTGGAGAGAGCTGCACCAAGGGGTGGACCGAGGAAGACCTGGGATCGGACTATACGCGCCGATCTCAAATCCAAGAACTTGACAAGTGAAGCAGCCCTTAACAGGGTTGCCTGGAATGCCGCCATTAGGACAAGAGACTGAAACTGCACTTATGTGTGGAACACTCAGTCTTAAAATGTTATGTATGTATGTATGTATGTACAGTACAGTTGGTCAAGGATGAAAGTATACAGTTTTTCGTCTGCTATAGCCACACATGGTTTGTCATGTTGGCAGCCATGACAGCCTTTCCACTAGCCCAAACCATCCCAATACACATGGGGTTTTCATTGGCAGAGATAACTTTCTGGTGACGCCCATTACGAGGAGAGTTGTTTAACAGTTGTGAAGAACTGTAACATAAACTTACAGCTTTGTTCAGTAACGGAGATGCACTACTACTATTATATATAATATTACTATCATTATTACAATAATTTCGGTTATTATTAAATATTTCTAGGTTTATATTATATAAAATACTAACAATATAAATGCATTATTATTATTATTATTATTATTATTATTAATGGTGTATTATATATATTTACTGTTAATGTTATGATCATTATTATTGTTGTTAAGGTAATTAATAATATATTAATCGTTGGATACAACTTATCAATATTTATATTGTTTATTTATTACTATTATTAATTATTTAGAAATATGCGATTCTTCTTCTTGACCAGTTACTTTAAATATTCAGTAGACAAAATTCCTTGACTAGAAGACAGTTACTAAGGTTAGGGACTAACCTTTGGTGTGCAAGCAATAAATCGGATTCGTAAATTATATAAGAGTTATTTGGTTCGTTCTGATAGACTGTCACTTACGAATTATAGCTTAAAATATATGTTACGTAGGTAAGAAATACAAATACAATTGTTTTTTGTTCATTATATATTATATATTCAATATCTGTCCCATCCCCCCATCCTGTTTATCACTACCTGAAGCCTATCGGGCATGGACAGAGCATGGTTCCGAGCGGTCTCAGGTCGGTTTCGGAACATCTCCCACTGGCGCCGTGTGTGGAGCCACAACTGTTCCCCGTTCCTTTCTTCTTCCAGCTCCCAGCTGTTGACTACGTTGGCCCACATGTTTTCTGTCCAAATAATATTTATGTGTTAGAATATAACTCAAGGAAAATATATGAATATATGATGATTTATTTAGTTTTCTTCCACTCTAATGGTTTGATATGAAAACTGCAAAATCATCTACAGGTGGCGTTACGCTGAATACGTATCCCCACCCGTCTGAGCTACTACTATCTAATCCTGCCAGACATTGTAGTAGGGTCAATATAGTCTACCTCAAAAACATTTATGGTAGTTTCTTGTTCTTTCGGACATACTGAACAACATAATAACAAGTTGGGAAATTGTTTGCAACCCACTGTAAGGAGCCTTAGTCAAATTCCGTAGTTTGCCATCAAAACAGTCAGATGGATGCTTAAATTACCCACGCTTCTGGTAATTATTTGACTTCAGCCTGAATAACAATGTCTGATGGACACTTTTAGTCATTCTCTTTCGAACTTTCATCCTCATCTGAAGATACAATATCCTTGTTATCCCCACTTCTTTGTCTATTATCATTAATCCCTATTTCGAATGAACCCATTACGTCCATTCATAAAACTTTACAACATGCCCACAATCGACTCACAACCATAATCATTCCCATATCCGTATTCGCCATAGTAATACCCTGAGCTATATTGCATTATATGTTTGCAGTGGCAGAAACTATATGTATCACATTAAGAAGCTGGTTAATTAAACTACCGAATTAACCCCTTACACCCATCCACAGAATTTAACATGCCCACAACCAAATCACAATAACAAAAATGCACATTTTCATAATTTGCCATAGTCACACTCCGAGCTGTATTTTCGATATTTGTCAGGTGGATTACATGAAATATATCATATAAAGGAACTGATTTATTAAGCTATCAAATTGACCCATTATATCTATTCAAAGAACCTCATAACTTCAGTTACTTCACAACCGACTTACAATCACAATAAATTCCTATTTCCCAATTTGCCACAGTCACGCTCTTAGCTATATTGTCTATAGTTTTCAAGTGGCACAAATTAAATATAATTCATTAAGGTGATTTAGTGGGCTTTCGAATAAATCCATTACACCCTACAACACTTCATAACATGCCGACAAAATATTAACCAGAGTCAGACACTGCGTGCCGTATGGGTGCCGCAGGCCATAAGGCGGTCGGTAGAGCACTCGCCTACCAATCCTAGGGACGTAGGTTCGAGTCCCCCAGCCGGCCAAAAACGTTACTGGTGGATGTCAGTGCTGTGGTGGACAGCGCGGTCTAGCAATGTGTGGCAACTGTTCACTTAAGTCCCTACCTCCCTGTAGGGCACCCACCCTAGCCTATCTGTTGAGCTGGGAGTGTAAGGTGGTAAAAACTGCATCGCTGCATCAGACTCTAAGCTATAATTTCAACACAACAATAATGTAGCGTCACAAACGAAAACAAAATGGGCAAGAGGCTGATTTATTCACCTATCGAATGAAGCCAATGCATCTATCCAAAGAACTTCACAACATGCTTAAAACCGTCTCACAACCAAAATACTTCACATATCCTCATTTGCTATAGTCACACTCTAGAGCTATATTGTCTGTATGGATGGAGTAGCACACATAAAATATATCTTGTTAAGAAACTGATTATTTAAGCTATCGAGTAAATCCATTAAATCCATTCACAAACAATTTACAACATGCCCTCAGCTAACTCACAAACATATCAATCTCCTATTTTAGGAACACAAACGACCAGTACGATAAATGACCATACAACGATTGACCTGCCTATGCTATCACAAAAACGTCATAATGCAAGTAATGACGTCATGATGCAGTGAATCAAATCATGATATGATTTGAAGGTATCTTCAAATCATATCATGAATGTCAACTGCAAAACATCTATTGTAAAAGGTTTTAAAGTTAATGTGGTTATTGTTTAATTTTACAAATTGTGTTTTTTTTTTTTTTTTTTTTTTTTTCTATATTCCAAACTTACTTCCTCTTGGGCATAGGCTGAGAGCCTTAACATTCACCGCTTTACAATGAACAGTGAAGCCCGTGAGGTCTTGTTCCAGTCTAGGTAGTGAGACATGTGAAGCACGTAGAGTACAACGAGCACCTGCCATCTTGCCTTCACATGAGGCACGGTGCTCACTCATGGCCCGAAATGACCCCATCTCTGAAGCCACCTCGTTCCCGTGCTTCACTGTCTCACCCCTACACTCGGACTCTCACACTTACACACACACAACGCCACCTGTTGAGCAGATAACTCATCAGGCATTGCACCCCTATAGCATATTTTGAATATGGGAATATTCATACAGTGCTATTTAATCGGGGAACAATGAGGGTATTTTATTGACGTTTCGGTGGGCTTGTGGTAATGCACTGATACTAGGTACATCACAAATTCCATCCCAATAATATCTTCCCATTGATACATCGGGATTTGAACCCGGGACCTTTGGATTACCAGGCCAGTGGCAAGACCACTCCACCACACCTCCCCTGTTTGCAACAGTTTGTTTCAAAATATATGTATACATATTGGTAATTTTGGTCAATTGGTGCCCATTTATTTCTGACGCCATATATAAACCCTTTCTGATGGTCCAATTTTGCCAGCTGTTGATGTATTGTTTTGTTACAAACAATTAAGAAAATTGCCACAAAGCGTTTACTTGCATTTTTTTTTAACGTTAGTCAGCATTTTGATCTTACTATTAGGCCTATTGCTCTTGCCAGGAAGCTCTTCACCCTGCTAAATGTATTCGCATTGTCATTTGATGTTCTAGGCTACGAATGAAACGTAATTTAATGTTTAATGTATCGCTGGGGAAACAATTCCCCGACTGAACAACTCGACTAGCCACAGCTGACCGCTTGGTTGAGGGAAACGTGCTAGTGTGACGCCGCCTTTAGACACCCTTTGTTAAACTTGAGTATATTACCTATGGGGTTAAAGTCCATGGATTTCGAGGGGAGTTCCAGCAAGCGAAATCGGTCATTGTTGGCGAACCATTCTCGTACTCTACGTGTTGTGTGTATCGGGCACCGATCCTACAAAAAATGAAAAATAACATGGTTATCGATCTAATTTTAGGATCAGAGAGATGTAGTGAACAATGCGTAAATCCAAATAAGGATATCCCAATTTTTGGTCCCCAAATTTGTGTGTTGAAATTTAGACATTGTCCATGTTTCACCTCCAGATACACTTATGGTGAGCATCTTGTCTACACAGTTTTGGTGAAAACATTGTTGGCATATCACAGCCATTTTTACGAATTACCTGTAGAATGTAGATTGGACCAGAGGGGAAATTATAGGCCCGATTCGCAAGGGAAGCTGGCAGATCCTCGCTTAGGATTTGCAAGTAGCGATCTTTAGTGAAGCGGCCCTGGATCCTCACCAGATCTCCAACACCATGAGCGGACATATACCCCCACACATTGCATGTGGTGTGGCCAGATCGTTTGAGTTCATAAATATGATCCCGGTCGTATCTGCAAGCATAACAATAGATTATCCCCTTAAATATTACCGGTATGAGGAAATTAACAGTTTACTCCGGCTATCATTATCACTTTGTTCAGTTATGGAAGGCTATCAAGTAAACTAAGGGGTAAACACCATCTCGAACATTCTTCATCACTACCACGATTCCTTACTAAGCTGATAAATATTGTCTACTGATAGACAAACTATAATGGTGAAACTGATCATAAAAAGGTTTAAGGGGTTATCCAACGTCTATGCGATTATTTATCGCAAATTATATCGAGTTGCCACAATTAAATACCTTGTTCCATCTTTGCGCCAGATATGTAGTTTTCCATGTGTGGTGCTAGAAAAAGTCTTTTCATCGGTGAAGATAACCCTTTTCCAAAAGAGAGGGTCTTCTTCACCAATGACTTTGTACTGGTGGGCAAACGTTAGCCTCGCCTCTCGGTGCTGATCAGTCAATGCCTCTGTTAAGTGAAAGTCATGACATCAATAAAGTTAAACACTGAATAAAGAATGTTGGTTATATACAACATGTAGTTTTCGGTTTTCGTTACGAAAAAACAAATCTTGCCTTTAACAGCTGGGACGCGGTGTTTAATGTTTGCCCCTCTGAGGCGTTTCCGCACAGTCTCAGCTGAACATGTAAGCCCGAGGCTAGCACGTATTTTCACGGCGTTGGTGAAAGAAGCTCGCTCCACCTCGGCCACAATTGCCTGATCATCCTCGGCAGTAGTCACCTTCGGAGGACGCCCTTTAGCTAAAAATCAAAACAAATGTTATGTCATATAGCATAAATTAAATCGAAAAAATATATACGTGTGTGTTAGTGAATATTTATAAAGTATACAAATTATCTAAATGACACGGGAAAACAATATAGTGTTTATATATATATATATATATATATATATATATATATATATAATTAAGTTTTTTTAACCAACATTCGAACCACGTTCAATCAACTAATTCATGTTAATTTTAGTCCACGCCATGGCCGAGCGAAATAAAGCATGAACAGTCTTTCCGATTGACCGTGTCTCGATTGGTTGATGAACAAATTTATGTAAAGTAGGTTTCTTACGTAGGTCGGCCAAGTTTCCTGTATCCTTGTCACGCTCTATCCATTTATAGACGGTTTTTCTGGTGACACCAAGTCTGCGTTGTATCTCGGTAGGGTTGAATCCAGCCTCGTGAAGTGCTACAATCTTAGCACGTTTAGCGATGGTGTGCGTTCATCTTTGACTGACCTGCTTCCATTTTTTACAACAGACATAAACTCGTGAAGAACACCATTAGAGTATAACTGAACAACAATGGGCTATTCGGTGATTCATTATTTCGTCCAGTAATTCAATACCTTATACTAATTTGCAGTATATTATATATATATATATATATATATATATAGTTAAGTTACATTATGTATTTTTATATTATATTGATACATTAATATACGGAGTGCTTCGAAAAAGCGTTTCCATAAATATCAAAAGTTAGAGAATTATTCATAAACCTTCAGGGTGACTAAATACTGTTATGGAGATAGCAAAACAAAGCTGGGGGCATACGCTGGAACAGCGCGTAGCCGCGGCGTTAGCCTCCGTTTCATTACCCTTTGGATCACATATAATCCAGTCTTGGGGATGAAAGTGAAATATCAATATTTACCTACTTATTAATTAACAAGTATTATTAGATTCCTCTTTCTACTCATTATTTATTATGAATGTTATAATGTTAAGTGTATATCGTAATATCTCTTATAGCCACTCCATATTCGTCTACTTTAGATACACAAAAATCTAATTCCTAAACGTGGACGTAAGGAAGCCTGTGTGTTCAATAGGGTAATGACCCAGCAATTGTACTCATCTTGCGAGCGCCATTGCTTTATGAGTCAGTCCTCGAAGCTTAATGAGGCTTTACTTGTGATTTTTATTTATTTATTTATTTATTATTATTATTTTATTTTTATCAGCGGAACACCTGCAAACCAACTGCAACATTGATATCACCATACCCTACATTATTAGCCACATATTACCACGTGTGAAAATGGACCTGTATTCCACTGAAATGTCGTATATAGGTAGACGTTTTGATTTTCGTTTTCACTCTCGCATTTCTTGTATATCTATCAATAACATTACGTGTTTAATATCTCCGAAGTGATATTCACGTCAAAGATTATAGAGCAATATATTCATATTTCCGTCTGACAACTAAGTCCAGGAACACGTTTTTAAACACCCTGTATAAGGTGGGCGGGCTCTGAGATATGGCTACCAGGGCTGCCAACATGACAAACTATGTGTGGCTATAGCAGACGAAAAACGGTATTCTTTCATCCTTGACCAACTGTACCTATAAAACGTTATTCATCAATTGTAATCTTGCTAGATGTAGCGAAATAGCTGCTTTGTCAGCTTACTTAACGCTTCCACTAAAAGCTACTTTTAAATGTTTTATGAATAACTTTTAAGGACTTTCTTTTAGTTAAAATTACTTTTAGGGATTTTTGTTTAATTATTCTATAAATACCGGCCCTGGTGCCTGGCACCTCCTCCATATTGTTTTGCCATGATCGGTTAGGGGAGGCTCGCCTGGCTGCAGTCGCCTTCGCTGCCCTATTTGGCTGCCTCTCTCGCCAGATAAAGTTATCAGTGCAGATTGGGCTAGCTCCACGCAAGGCCTTGACCAATCAGCGCACAGTAGAGTTGCAGCCCCATCCAGATGTCGATTTCTTACTGGCGAGCGATAGCGAGCCAGCATTATTTGGAGAAATCCGGCTTCACCGGAGATATTTTTCTATCGAAAAATGTACAAATTTAGCTTGCTGTCAAAAAGAAATATATATATGCTGGCTCGCTACCACTCGCCAGGAAAATATTGACACCTGGATGGGGGTAAAAGTCTTAAAACAGTAGGCTGAACGGGGCCGAATGGATACTAGCCAAAGAGAAAGGGAGAGAAAGAGAAAAAAAGCGAGGTGGGCTCCCTTAAACATAACCTAATATAATCCTATCTGTGTTTACATTATTCCCCTCAACTTTCCCTTCATAATTGCCGAGGGGCACAGGGCCTTGGGTGGGGCTTTGGTTTCCCGGGCGTTTCCGCACCCTCCTCAGCTCCCTGCCTTAGAGTGGCTTCAGTCACCCCGGCTTTATTAGTGGTAAGCAGGGAGGGTTTTGTGGGGCGCTCAGTTATGGCCTTGGCCTTGCTCGTAACCTTGGGGCTGCTCGGCCAGACAGCCTGGGGAACAGCAGCAACAACAACAACAACACTCATTGCTCGAATAACAATTTTCTAGTTCCCTCACTCCTGATCTGTCTTTCCAACAATGTCCATGCTTCACTCTCATACGTCAATGTCGAGATTACCAAAAAATTTCAGGTGTTTTCCAGACTAGAAAGCATGTGTTTTCATATGAAAGTCTGTCAAACAGATAAGAATTTTATCTAGCCCAAAATGCCAGCGAAAACATCTCTTCGACACAGAAAATGACAGGCTGGATAAGTAAAATGAACGCAACTCGATAACATTGATCAATACGAAATTTGCTTAGTTGGAAAACTAAACCAATAATGACATTCTAGTAAAGAATACAATAACGGGTCATACTTATAAGAGTACATTAATATTATTTGGTTCAGGGATTCCCAAACTCTTCAGCTCATTGATCCCTTATTGAAGTTTCAAATTATTCATCGACCCCCAAACATTTAAAAATAAGAATAATATAATATGTTATGAAAAAAGAAACTTATTACATGCATATTATGATAAAGTAAATATGTGGAATTATAGAAGTACAGCACCTTAACCCTTCTTTAGCGGGGCCCGACTTAAGTCCGTATCTATAAACCTGGACTATGTGGCGGGGCCCGCCTTTAGTCCGTGTGCAATTTTGGCGCAATATTGGCTCTGAGAGAGAGCATAGCGGTGGGAGGAGCGTAGGTTGCCTCATGACCGCTCGCCACGACCGTCATGGGCCCACTGACATGTACTCCACACTACTCCACCCTCTCTCACTCGCTACACACGTAATTATGTAACGAAATGGCCGTATTTTAGCAATTTTGCCCTTCGGTTGCACGATCGTTGCAAGACAACCAGTGATCGTAGAAGGATGGTTCGGGTGTCATTGGAAAGTTCAATTTACGCCCTTTCAGGGAGACATACTTGTATTATGCTCTGGCTCTTGTTTATGCATGAAAAAGAGCACGGAAACAACCCCATCTATGGTAAAAAAAAACGCTGGGCGGCACAGTGAATATACTCCACCACCCGCTCTTTGAGTGTTAATATTAGTAGTAGTAGAGTCAATGTCTGCATTTTGTATTTCCAAGTCAAATGGTGTAAGAATCCATTCAGGCACTTGCATTTTCTCCAGGTCTTCAGAGCGCAGTTTAACCCTTAATTAGCGGCGCGCAACTTATGTCGTGTGAAATAAATATGGACTAAGTGGCGGTTCACAATTTATGTTGTGTGCCATTTTCACCACGTAATGTTGCTGAGAGAGAGAGATGAGTGGTGGGAGGAGCGTAGCAAGCGTATGACTGCTCCAGACCACCGCGGCGGACCTACTGACATGAATCCCACCCTCCCCCACCCTCTCGCACTTGCTACACAGGGAATTATGTAGGGAAAGTACCTAATTACATGGTTTTTGCACTCGTGTTGCGCGATCGTTGCAAGAGAACCAGTGGTCGTACAAGGATGGTTGGGGTGTCATTGGAAAGCTCTTTGTATGCCCTGTCAGGAATAGATACTTGTTTTATGCTCTGGGTCTTATTTAGGCATGAAAATGATCACGTAAACAACCCTATTTAGGGTAAAAACACCCCGCTGGGCGCTACGATCAAATAGACCACCTAGCCCGCTAAAAAAGGGTTAAAGTCTTCAATCAATTTGTCCAGGTGTGCTATGTATGTTTCTATGTCACCATCGGAAATGCTTTCACTTTCTCCCACCTGTTGTAAGTTCGAAAAGTACTGAAAATCTCTATGTGCCATTGACGCTTTAAACAAGCCTAGTTTGCCTTGGAAGCCCAGTAGAATTGTCCTGGCCTGAATAATGGTAAAATCTTTACCCTGCAGATGTTTCTGTACCTTATTAAACTTTGAATATAGGTCTGCCAAATGGAACAGAGCATTCTTGCACCTTTTCACATAGAGATGGGTCTACATCTTTTGAAACGTTCCTCACCTAGCCATTCATAGGCCCCTAGCCATTTATCGACCCCCTTTCGACCCCTGGCGATTCATTGACCCCTTGGATGGTCGATATCGACCACTTTGGGAACCCCTGTTAGAACATAAGAACATAAGAAAATGGGAGTCTTTAGAAAGCCGATTGTCCCACACAAGGCAGATCCGCTTCAAACCCAACCCATTTCGTCCATATATCTATCTAATTTTATCTTGAAGCTCTCTATTGTTCTTGATCCAACTATGGTGCTAGTCTCTCGCTATTGTGACATCTACCAGCGTTGGCAGAATCGCCTCTCGTTAGCCACTAGCGCTCGCCAGGGACATCGAAATGGGCTACAGTTATCAGAGAATGTTGTTCTTTCTTAACTAGTAATCGCATTGTCACAGACAGTCCAGTGGTGGTCTTTGTTTTCGTCTGTGACAACGGGTTATATTTTATATCAACAGTAGTGATAATAGTACCAGCGTGTGAATGAGAAAAACTTTCAGAGTGAGGAGGTAGTAAGTGTCTTTGTACGGGTGCATTCCTGCCTCTCGCTCGCCATTGGACATCGTCTTGCTGTGTCACGTGACACCTGCTGTCTTGTGACGTCTCGGCCCGTGATTGGCCGAACATCGCGCCTTTGCGGGCTCCTGTGTAACTTACCTCCTCCATGAGGGTCCCCAGGAGCTGTCCTCGTCAGGACAGGCTTGGCACGCGTGCTTCTAACATCCCTTTGCATACTCTCTCCCGATCACCACCTTTACCACTGTTTCTCTCACTCGATTCTCTCTTTCCATACTCTAACCTTTATTAACTGCATAACACTCCCCTTGGGTTCTGCATACGGTTTTCATAGCCGGCCCATTGTATTGCATGCGCCGTCCTCAGAGATATTTACATGTACTTAGAATAGGTTTGAGGGTTCTTAGTTAGTATAGGTTAAGAACTTTGTGTGTCTCCATTATTGATTTAGTGTTTCTGCTCTTTTATTTAATGCTAGACTGGGATAAGGTAACTGTAGTTGTTGTCTCCGATGTGTGTACGGTTTGCTTATACCTACACGACTTCGACCGGTCCTGTGGTAGCCTGGGTTGTCTTTTTGGTTGCGTCCTTTGTGAGTGCAGCATTGTGTTGACTGAGGGTTTTGGCCTGTACCAGTTCCACACTTTGCTGCCTCAGGGTCGCCAGGATAGAACCAGATACTTGTGATCTGGATCTATCGAGAGAGCACCCTTGTCAATTAACGTAACTTAAAGGATGCAGTCTTAAGGACATCGCTAGGCTACGAGCCTGTCTTGCTCAACCCCAGTTCCTTACCTAGAGTATCCCAGCTAGACATTATTAATCGAGTAGACACTTGTTAGTATTTAATATAAGCTCTTTGATAGGTATGCATTATTATCCACAGCATTTATTAGTCTTGGTTGTTGTTGAGCCACACAACCATAGCAGACTGTTTCGTTGATGAGGAAGTACTTCTTTTAGTATCGAGCATTGCTACCGTTGCGCATTTATAGTATTCCCGTGTCAGTTAACATTATATGATCTATCTTTTTGTGTATTCGATTTACACGTGTGGTGTCCTGCCTCCTGCCTTTATATAGTTCAAGATCAGTATGAGCATCTTATGAACATCAGACTTTCTTCAGAAGTTTCCAGGTCTATGCTGTAGGACTATACTTCACTTTCTTTCAGATAGGAGTGAAGAGTTTATTGTTGTTTAGAGTAACTGTATCGAAGCATCTTTTTATTGTATTAAATCTAGCAGTGATTTAATTGATCTTTCCATAGATTCCTTTTTATGCATTTTAACGTAACTTGCATCTTGTTTGTTATCAGGCTATACCAGTGTCGGTTAGCCTGAAGTAGAGTACATTTATGCCCAGTTAAGGATACCCCGCTATCGCAGATTAACTCTAGAGGGTATAGGTGTTTTGTTCGCCGGCATATAAGTTCGAGGGTTTGGATCTAGCGTACCGTTGTTGCATAGTGCCCTATTACTAGTCCAATCATTGAGTGCCCTTGTTTTATTCGTAGTCCCGGTCGTAACAAATGGCGACCTTGCCTAGTATCTTATCTTAGTCGTCATAACAAATGGCGACCTTGCCTAGTATCTTATCTTAGTCGTCATAACAAATGGCGACCTTAGTCTAGGATTTAGTGAACTAAGAAATAATTGCAGGATTTTTGGATATTTGTTTTTTGAGGAATATTTTGGACACGTTGGATTTTTTTTTGGCAACGTAGTATAGCACTTGAGTTGTCTTCAAGCATTTTTTGAGTGAAGAGTGCTACATGAGAGTTTAGGTACTTCTTTTTTTTTATAAACGTTGAGGATTTCCGGTGGACACTATGTCGAACGACGGATCAGTGCACAGTGAGGACACAGTACGGGAAGCAGGCGAGGAGGTGGAGAAGGTGGAGTTGTTAAGCGGCGTTCGGGTTGTGAACAATGAGGAGGATGCTTGGATATTTTTGGAGGAGCCTGTGTCAGCGGATCGTGTGTCGGGGATAGACCGGTACAGACTGCAGTGTGTAGCCACGGTCTTAGGGTTTCCCGGTACTAGCGGTTTGTCGAGAAGTGAGCTGGTTACCTGTTTGCTCGGTAGGCTGCGTGGGGTTTCGGGTGGAGCGGGAGCTGGGGCACCTTCGGCCCAGCCCCCATTCCACTCGACTCCTACCATGGCGCCCCCTCGGGCTCCGGAGCCGGGTACGTTCCCGCAGGCCGATGCCCGCTGGGGGTTGGGTATGCCTCTAGGTGATTCACGGGGTGGGTCCCCAATAGTAGCACCCCCTGCTCAGGGTTTGTCTTCCGAGATATTGTTTCGGCTCGTGCTCGCCAAACTTGAGCTCGAGCAGCGGCAGCGAGAGGCTGAGCTCAGGCAGCAGCAGCAGCAGCGGGAATCTGAGCTTAGGATTCAGGCTGAGGAGAGAAAGGCCATACGTGAGGCTGAGCTTCAGGTTGAGGCTACTAAGTACTGTGCAGACATAGAGCTTGAGAAGTCTCTGGTGGAGTCGACAGGGCAGCGTCTCGGTTCTGGGAATCGAGGTCTTGATCAGTCTTTATCGCACCTTCTTAAGTTAGTCCCTGCATTTGACGAGTCGGGTGTCACCGAGTTTTTCCTGCGTTTTGAGAAGAAGTGCCGGGAGCACCAATGGCCCGATTTTAAGTGGGCAGCCCTTGTTTCCTCTAGGTTGGTTGGCAAAGGACTCAAGGCATATGATGCGTTGCCCTTGGAGTCTTGCATCGATTATGAGGTATTGAAGGAAGCTGTTCTGCGGGCGTACGAGTTACAACCAGAGACATATAGGTTGAAGTTTCGGGGTGTTACGAAGGGTCGTGAGTGCACTTTTCTAGAACATGCCCGGGAACTGTCTGATGCTTTAAGAAATTGGCTGAGGTCAGAGAAGGTGACGACGTTCGAAGAGCTTGAGCAGTTATTCCTTCTAGAGCAATTTTTCAAATGCACAGGCGGCGACCTGACTTTGAACCTCAACGAGAAACATCCTAAAACTCTACAAGAGGCAGCTGAGTTGGCTGACCTGAGATTATCGCTGATTCGTGGGTGCGGGTCTGCACAACGGACCGATGCAGTTAACAAGGGGCGCAACACTCCACCCCCCCGAGTCAGTGATGCAACATTTAATAACAAAAGTAATAGCAATGATACTAATTTTGATCACAAACCAAAAACCGTCCCGTTTAAGAAAGGTCAGGGCCCTTCCCCACCTCAGGGGAAGTCCAAGGGTGAAGTAGAGTGTTTTAAGTGTCATAAAAATGGGCATTTTGCACGTTCCTGCCGTAGTAACCAACCTGCAGCAGTCGTGTCTTTGGCTAGCAACATTGGGGTGTCTCTGAGGTCTTCTGCGTTTACCCGGGGTGATATGTCAGATGCGGGGGCACAGCCAGTGAAGGAGTGTCCGGAAGGCTCGAAACCTGTCCGCGATGCTTTTTGCGACCATAGAGGGCGTGGCTGCGTGAATTGGGCTGGTTGCAAGCATGGGTTGGAGTTGTTGCATGATACAGGTGCATCCCAGACTCTGATGAAAAACTTTACAGGCCAACCTATAAACGCGGCATGGGTAGTTGTGGTGCAGGGTATTAATGCTACACGGTCATACCCGTTGGTTCGAGTGGAGCTGGAGGTTGATGGTGTGACACGAGAGATAGATGTTGGAATCGTAGAGAAACTGCCAGTAGAGGGCATCGACCTTCTTCTCGGCAACGACTTTGCGGTGCCTACTTCTGAGGTTCCACCCTTAGTCATTGCTGAGAGGGCGGCCGATGTGAGTAGGGAGGGGCAGGAGTTGGTCGAGAGGTGTCAATTACAGCAGATGGCGTGTGTTGTCACCCGATCTCGTGCATCTAAGGTGTCACAGCCTATTCCTCAGTCTCTAGACCAGCGGAGGAACGGTCGGAAGGAGAAAGCTAAAGTTGGGAGAAGTGTTGTGAGTTTTGATCCAGCGGCTCTTCTTGGCGACTCAGTATTAGCACCAACGTTTAGGTCCGAAGTGGCCCCAGAACCTGTCACACTTGGTGAGGAGGTAGGGCGTGAGAAAACTCTGAGACAGCAACGTTACACACTTAAGCAAGATAGGATCGAACAGTCCAGCATCAAGGGAGGCCATAAGTTGCTCCGGGAGAACTTAGATAGATTGGCTCCTTCGGATATCTGTCGGCTGCAGATAGATGATCCTGAGCTTCAGAAGTGTAGTAACGGTGCGATTGAACTCGAGGACGGGGAAGCATATCATGTGAACCTGTTAAAGGAGTTTGTGAGGCAACCACCTGAGCAGCCTACTGTCCCTGTGTTGGTCTACAGCGGCCAAGGTGGAGAAGGAGAGGGGGGCAGTGAGGCGCAGGTGGTGAAGAGTTGGGATTGTCATGCCAGGTGGCTGTGGAAGTGCTAGAGCACCTGCCTGAGCAGCAGTGTGCATCGCTCCAGCACCCGCTCGGTTCATACCCCACTGTTTGTGCCGAGCACCCAGGCCTCACAACTCATGCGGTGCACGATGTTCCGCTGACAGGTCACTTGAGTGTGAGTAGACCGTTGGCCTCGTTGTTTCAGTGGTTCAAGGTGGGCGACGAAGCTTTGGCATGGTTGTCAGGTCAGGGTCGACCCATGGCTGCTAAGGGTAGTGGTCAGAATCAGGACATTGAGCAGATTGGTGAGGTTGGCTGTGGAGTGAATGTGCCCGGTCGTCGCATAGCCTCCCAATGCTGCTCTAGTATTATACAACAGCCCTACCATAGACCGACTGTATCTGGCCATGTCGCTGAAGGCGGTGATGCTGCGCAGGCAGATGTAGTTGCAAGGAATGCGGGGGTGCGCATGTACGGTATCAGCGGGGGAGCATTAGCAACTATGAATTGTGGGAGTGACTGCACAGGTGGTACAGATTGTCCCTCTCATGACCTGGCTGTTCTAGGGACAAAGGTGGAGAAGGAGGGAGACCATAGTGTAGAAACTGCGGTCTCGGCTGGGTTGTGGGAGGGCAATGAGCATGTTGTTCATCGAGATAAGTTGCAACCTCTTGTTCCTAATCGTCAAGAGAAGTTGTTTACTAGGCTGTGGCAGTACATCCGCATGTTTGTTCATTCTCAAGGCCTGATGTACGGGGTAGAATCCGACATGGAGGCTGGAGACAGTGCAAGGCTCAAGTTTGCTCCCTACCGTATAAATCCTACTCGACAGCCTGTTGTGAAAGCAGAGCTGGACTACATGTTGACGAAGGGTCTGAGGGATAAGGAATATCATGAGTGGCCATTGCTTGTAACTTTGCAACCTGTGTTAAGTGGCAAGATCTGTGTGTATGTTGATTGCAAGAGTGTGTGTGCATTATCCCTGACAGACGCCTATACTTTACCTAGAGTTGACGACACCATAGACCGCATCGGGGCTGCATCGCTTATCACGAAGGTAGAACTAGTGAAAGGTTTTTGACAGGTCCCGTTGCCGGAAAGAGCAAAGAGAAGTGCCAGTCTTGTAATGAACTGGGCAATTTATCAGTGCCAGGTGTTGTTTTGCTGCCGGAACACAAGTTGGATGTGTGGCATGTTAAGGGCGCTGATAATGTTGTGGCTGATTGTTTGTCACGGGAGGGTACGCTTCAAGGAGCACCCTCGCCGTTCAGTCAGTGTGTGTTTGAGAGTGGTAAAAAAAAACAGGCTTGCCCCTGTAGAGCAGCCGTCAAAAACAACATTAAAATTAAATAAAAAATCACATAAAACTCTTTCTTTTTTAATAGTTAATTGTAAGTTGCTAAAGTCCCAAGTTGAACCTGTCTTTCACTTAGTAGGCTGGGCTCTGTGAAGCTCGCTCAGGGAGCATAGCAGGCTAAATTATACTATTGTGTTGGGGAGGGGTTGTAAGATTTTCTTTATGCTAATATGTTGTTTTATTTAAGATTGAGCTTTGCATTTCATTTCTGGTGGAGTGGCTAGGTGTGGCGGGTCTTGTCGGCATTCTGCCTTGTCAGATATGGTGCTCGCCTAATGTTGAGCGTCCCATATCTTGGGCGGGGTGTGACGTCTACCAGCGTTGGCAGAATCGCCTCTCGTTAGCCACTAGCGCTCGCCAGGGACATCGAAATGGGCTACAGTTATCAGAGAATGTTGTTCTTTCTTTCCTAGTAATCGCATTGTCACAGACAGTCCAGTGGTAGTCTTTGTTTTCGTCTGTGACAACGGGTTATATTTTATATCAACAGTAGTGATAATAGTACCAGCGTGTGAATGAGAAAGACTTTCAGAGCGAGGAGGTAGTAAGTGTCTTTGTACGGGTGCATTCCTGCCTCTCGCTCGCCATTGGACGGCGTGTCTTGCTGTGTCACGTGACACCTGCTGTCTTGTGACGTCTCGGCCCGTGATTGGCCGACCATCGCGCCTATGCGGGCTCCTGTGTAACTTACCTCCTCCATGAGGGTCCCCAGGAGCTGTCCTCGTCTGGACAGGCTTGGCGCGCGTGGTTCTAACATCCCTTTGCATACTCTCTCCCTATCACCACCTTTATCACTGTTTCTCTCTTTCCATACTCTAACCTTTATTAACTGCACAACACTCCCCTTGGGTTCTGCATACGGTTTTCATAGCCGGCCCATTGTATTGCATGCGCCGTCCTCAGAGATATTTACATGTACTTAGAATAGGTTTGAGGGTTCTTAGTTAGTATAGGTTAAGAACTTTGTGTGTCTCCATTATTGATTTAGTGTTTCTGCTCTTTTATTTAATGCTAGACTGGGATAAGGTAACTGTAGTCGTTGTCTCCGATGTGTGTACGGTTTGCTTATACCTACACGACTTCGACCGGTCCTGTGGTAGCCTGGGTTGTCTTTTTGGTTGCGTCCTTTTCGAGTGCAGCATTGTGTTGACTGAGGGTTTTGGCCTGTACCAGTTCCACACTTTGCTGCCTCTTTGCTTGGCATTAGAGGGTCACCAGGATAGAACCAGATACTTGTGATCTGGATCTATCGAGAGAGCACCCTTGTCAATTAACGTAACTTAAAGGATGCAATCTTAAGGACATCGCTAGGCTACGAGCCTGTCTTGCTCAACCCCAGTTCCTTACCTAGAGTATCCCAGCTAGACATTATTAATCGAGTAGACACTTGTTAGTATTTAATATAAACTCTTTGATAGGTAGGCATTATTATCCACAGCATTTATTAGTCTTGGTTGTTGTTGAGCCACACAACCATAGCAGACTGTTTCGTTGATGAGGAAGTACTTCTTTTAGTGTCAAGCATTGCTACCGTTGCGCATTTATAGTATTCCCGTGTCAGTTATCATTATATGTCCTATCTTTTTGTGTATTCGATTTACACGTGTGGTGTCCTGCCTCCTGCCTTTATATAGTTCAAGATCAGTACGAGCATCTTATGAGCATCAGACTTTCTTCAGAAGTTTCCAGGTCTATACTGTAGGACTATACTTCACTTTCTTTCAGATAGGAGTGAAGAGTTTATTTTTGTTTAGAGTAACTGTATCAAAGCATTTTTTTATTGTATTAAATCTAGCAGTGATTTAATTGATCTTTCCATAGATTCCTTTTTATGCATTTTAACGTAACTTGCATCTTGTTTGTTATCAGGCTATACCAGTGTCGGTTAGCCTGAAGTAGAGTACATTTATGCCCAGTTAAGGATACCCCGCTATCGCAGATTAACCCTGGAGGGTATAGGTGTTTTGTTCGCCGGCATATAAGTTCGAGGGTTTGGATCTAGCCTACCGTTGTTGCATAGTGCCCTATTACTAGTCCAATCATTGAGTGCCCTTGTTTTATTCGTAGTCCCGGTCGTAACACTATCACTGAGCTTCAGTACATATTTCATATCCCCTTTATTAATCCCACTTACCCACTTGAACACCTCTATCATATCACCTCTAACTCTGCGTCTCTCTAACGAATGTAAGCCTAATTTCTTCGTATGGAAGATTTCTAATATTATCGATAATTTTTGTCATTCTTCGTTACACTCTCTCCAAGGAATCTATGTCCATTCTGTAATAGGGACACCAAAATGAAACAGCATAATCCATATTCCATAGGTGGCCTTACTAACGCTAAAGTTTCAAGATTACGTCTGCTGTTCTGTTACTCACACTTCAAGATATAAGTATGTGTGCACATATATATGGGCATATGTATTTGTGTATTCCATGTACAGTATGTATGTTTGTATCATGAACGTATAAGTACAGTATATGTGCATTTTCGTATATATTATGTATCGAGAAATTAGCTGATAAGGGATTCAATTTTTTGTCAGCCGAAAAGAAACAGAGTATCATAGTTTTTTTTAGTAATATAGGGTATTGTTCAGCAGTGTTGGACTAATTATTTTGAACAGGGTATAGTACCAGTATTGTACACTATGGTCTATATATTTTCAGCTGACAGTAATTGCAATGGCCTGACCTTGATGAAGCAGTAATGACGAAGAATATGAATCTTTTTATGTAAATATTTATGAAAACTCAGAATTTATATGGGGGACAGTTTCATATTTTTCCACTAATTAACGAGAAATGAGTGGCTAAGGGATTAAATTTACCATCAGGTGGAAAGAGACTATAGTCTATGATAAACTTGAGACTGAACATTGAGTGAGCGAGAACATTGACTCGGTGTACAGGTCTCCCTCGATATACGATTGGGTTACGTTCCCAAAAATCTGATCTTAAAAGGAAAAATTGCATAGCAAACCTTAAAAGTAATGGGGTAAATGGGGATGTGTTCTGGGACCAGGCAAAACCCAAACACCTAAAATCCTATATTAATATTTGTAAATTGGGGCATCGGATAGTGAGGTTAACCCTTTCTGTACCGGCAACGTGTTTTTTATTTTATTCTAGGTATATTTAGACGATTCTGTGCAGCTAAAGAAGGATCTGTGGTAGTAAAAAGGGCCAAATAAGATAGTTTGAAGCCTGTTAATTGCTGAAGGACCTTCTTAAGATCAATAGTATCACCTTAATATAGCTATACATACATTTAAAAGATGTTGCCGGTACAGTTATGGTGCAATGGTAGCATCATCAACTCAAAATCAGACTTCAATCAGAATGTTCCGGGTTCTATTCCCGTAGAAGCAGGCCAGATTAAACCCCTATTACATTATACCGTAGGTTAAATTGACCTAGGTCAATATTTACCACAGGTCTAATTAGGCTTAGGCTCATATATATTTGGTCCAAAAATCATAATTGTCTTTATGTTTCCCTTTGTTTTCCTCTGCCATAACCAGCCTTTTCTGTTTAGTTCAACAGTATTAATGCTATAGATTATTTAATAATCTGTTTTTTGTTTGTTTTTCTGTTCTAATAAATTCTATGTTATCCTGCGCTTGGCCGTACACATGAAACGCATGACAGTATTCCTATCCTTGTGCATGTGTGTAGCTATAATTTGTTAAACAAATAGGTCGATAACAAAAGATTCTTAACTTCTACGAAACTTAGCTAGTCTATTCTTTCTATACTACAAAAGTACTATTAATGTTGGCTAACACTACTATGGGTTTCAGAGGCCGTGTGGCATCATTTTTCGGGAATAACTTATTAACAAACAGTTGGATCAGTATGATATTTTGACACAGCTTTTTTCACACCGTCCCCTAATATTGGTCAATATAGTGCATTTCCAAAAGTGTAGAAATAAGTCACTTGTCCCTGTGTCATGAGGTTAAAGTCTCACATTAATGACTAAGAAATGGACAATTCTACTGTGGCTTACCTGTGAGAACCACCAAACCATTATTGCTCCTCCATCAAACACGGTAGCTATCAGCCACCACCCAACCCTATTATCACCTTTAAATTTAAGTTATCTGTCAATATCAAGTATAAATATACAGACAGTATGTATTTTTGTATATTTGTACTTGATATTGACAGATTACTTGAATTTAAAGGCGTTAATAGGGTTAGGTGGTGGCTGATAACTACCGTGTTTGATGGAGGAGCAATAATGGTTTGGTGGTTCTCACAGGTAAGCCACGGTAGCCCTGTCCGTTTCTTAGTCATTAATGTGCGACTTTAACCTCATGACTAAGAGACAAGTGGCCTATTTCTACACTTTTGGTAATGCACTATATTGACAAAAATTAGGGGACGGTGTGAAAAAAGCTGTGTCAAAATATCATACTGATCCAACTGTTTGTTAATAAGTTATTCCCGAAAAAACGATGTCACACGGCCTCTGAAACCCATAGTAGGTAAGACCTATGCATCACACTTACCCCATAGCATCAACACTTCAGAGAAATATGCATTATAATGTGTTATACACAATTATATATAGGTTCACTATTTACCATTGCCGTTTTCATAATAAATGTTACGGATATTAAAAACAATAACTCGACAGACCATGAATTGAAAATGTTGACAATTTCGCTCTGCAGAGACTACACGACTTATTTTTAGCACACCAGCACTTATTTAGCACACCATATTTAGCACACCAGCACTTATTTAGCACACCAGCACTTATTTAGCACACCATATTTAGCACACCAGCACTTATTTAGCACACCATATTGAGCACACCAGCACTTATTTAGCACACCAGCACTTATTTAGCACACCATATTTAGCACATTAGCACACCATATTTAGCACACCAGCACTTATTTAGCACACCAACACTTATTTAGCACACCATATTGAGCACACCAGCAATTATTTAGCACACCAGCACAAATTTAGAACATCAGATTTATAACACCAGCACTTATTTAGAACACCATATTTAGCACACCAGCATTTATTTAGAACACCATATTTATAACACCAGCACTTATTTAGAACACCATATTTAGCACACCAGCACTTATTTAGCATACCAGCACTTATTTAGAACACCATATTTAGCACACCAGCACTTACTTAGAACACTATATTTAGCACACCAGCACTTATTTAGCACACCATATTTAGCACACCAGCACTTACTTAGAACACCATATTTAGCACACCATATTTAGCACACCAGCACTTATTTAGCACACCATATTGAGCACACCATCACTTATTTAGCACACCATATTGAGCACACCAGCACATATTTAGCACACCAGCACTTATTTACCACACCAGCACTTATTTACCACAGCATATTGAGCACACCAGCACATATTTAGCACACCAGCACTTATTTAGCACACCAGCACATATTGAGCACACCAGCACTTATTTAGCACACCATATTGAGCACACCAGCACTTATTGAGCACACCAGCACTTATTTAGCACACCAGCACTTATTTAGCACACCAGCACTTATTTAGCACACCAGCACATATTGAGCACACCAGCACTTATTTAGCACACCATATTGAGCACACCAGCACTTATTGAGCACACCAGCACTTATTTAGCACACCAGCACTTATTTAGCACACCATATTGAGCACACCAGCACTTATTGAGCACACCAGCACTTATTTAGCACACCAGCACTTATTTAGCACACCAACACTTATTTAGCACACCAGCACTTATTTAGCACACCAACACTTATTTAGCACACCAGCACTTATTTAGCAAACCAGCACTTATTTAGCACACCAACACTTATTTAGCACACCAGCACTTATTTAGCACACCATATTTAGCACACCAGCACTTATTTAGCACACCAGCACTTATTTAGCACACCATATTTAGCACACCAGCACTTAGTTAGCACACCATATTTAGCACACCAGCACTTATTTAGAACACCATATTTAGCACACCAGCACTTATTTAGCACACCATAATGAACACACCAGCACTTATTTAGAACACCATATTTAGCACACCAGCACTTATTTAGCACACCAGCACTTATTTAGCAAATCAGCACTTATTTAGAACACCAGCACTTATTTAGAACACCATATTTAGCACACCAGTACTTATTTAGAACACCATATTTAGCACATCAGCACTTATTTAGAACACCATATTTAGCACATCAGCATTTATTTAGAACACCATATTTAGCACATCAGCACTTATTTAGAACACCATATTTAGCACATCAGCACTTATTTAGAACACCATATTTAGCACATCAGCACTTATTTAGAACACCATATTTAGCACACCAGCACTTATTTAGAACACCATATTTAGCACATCAGCACTTATTTAGAACACCATATTTAGCACATCAGCACTTATTTAGAACACCATATTTAGCACATCAGCACTTATTTAGAACACCATATTTAGCACATCAGCACTTATTTAGAACACTAGAGTATACTGTAGGTGTGAATAAACAAAACTTGTATATTGCTCTTTACGCGGCGGGCCAAATCATATCTTGTTAAAGAGAGAAAGGATGACACAACATGATCCATGTATGTTGACCTAAACTTTTAAACATTAATCTCTACATCTCGCTAACAACTAATATTTCTACCAGTTGAGAAGGGTCAGACAGGGAATTGGTGTGGAAATGTTCAGCCCATTTGCTCTAGACCTATTTGAGTTACAGAGGTTAGGGTCCACGATTTGTGGACTACCTATTTGGAACGGTATAGTAATGACAACATGTGGGTATGTTATATTGATTGATGCCTACCAGATATTATTTTTATTTGATATCCCTCTCAAGGTGATTGATATTTTGTTAAGATAAGATGTAGAAAGTGAAATCCACCTTAACATTAATGGTACGATTTTACTATAGGGGCACGCATTTGACAGGTACCACCAAGGATTAAATACATAATTGTTTTCGGTTTCGACGCATCCAACACTAAGTTACACCCTTTTTTTGGTGTACGAAACACTAAAAAAACAATGGGGACACTTTAATATTAATAATATTAGACGAAATATAAAGATACCTCGGTGGAAAAGTTGCGTTCGAGGGAGTAACGTCGATCGTTTGTTGACATACTGTAGTGCTCGAGGTTATAGTAGGCTACTTCGCGCATCTAACTAATTTCCCAATATTGGCGGTTCAATTAAACTTTAGGCCGCGGGATACAGTATATGTGTTGAAGGGGGGCTTTGCCCCCCCCCCCTCCCCCCCCTAGACTTATTGTCATCATCATATATATTGCCAGCAGGGGGCCATAAAACAACCGTAAACGTAACTAACGTCGAGCGTCGTACGACGTCAACAAACCGACGATCGGAAGAGGCGGGCAACTCCCGATTTTCGGCCCAAATGCGATTCTTTATTCTCGTCGAAAACCACATTAATAACTTTATTAAATTACTAATACCGGTATCAGACCAGAAAATGGTGTAGGTTGTTAAATCTCTAATAAGTACGTGGTGGTACCTGTCAAATGCGTGCCCCTTTAGTAAAGCTCTACCACATTAATTATACAGAAGCTCTTTATTTGGGTAAATTAAAGTGAAATAAGAGTAACCATTAACCCCTTCTGTACTAGCGACGTCTGTTTTATTTGATTTTTAGCTACACTTAGACGATATTTTAAAGCTGCATTTAATACAATATAAACCTAGTGACAATACTATTCAAAGATACATAAAGGAAATTGCATTGCGGAAAACAACCTTTCTTTGAAATACTTTTAAGTAAAGTGTACACGGCCCCAAGACATCACATGTTATTCCGGGCCAAACGTGCGTGGCTTGGAAGTTACTGGTAAAGTTCGTAAGGCTCCGGCAGGGGAAGGGACTGTTTCATTATATAACTTGGAGTATGTGTTAAGAATGACCGCCCGAACGCATACACACACACGCACACACAATCACATACATACACACACACACACACACACACGCACACACACACATGGTTCGAGCCCGGTTGAGAATATAAGGTATATAATATATATATGTACTGTACGTGTATTTATATGGTCATATGCACATATGTATGTAAATATACGTACATATGAGCGAGAACATATTGCTCACTAGCGCAACTTCTGATTATAAATCTATGCATAAGCATTATCTATTATTAAGTGTTCGCGTATCTTCATCCATGTATTTCCACCCTTAACAATAGAATGCCCAGCTCTTCCATATTTCGCCTTCTGACACACACACACACACACACACACACACACCTACACTACCGAGGATTAACCTCCCATTGTAGTACCTGCACCCTCTTTACCCTGACCATACCAAAACAGTTTCTGTATGTATGTATGTTTGTGTGCATACGTGAGCGTTTGTGTATACGGACATGTGCACACTTACTGCATGTTCTTATGTTCCTATATATGTATGTATATGTATGTGCGCACGTACGTGTATATACGTATGTTCTGTATATGAGTAAGTAAATAAATGTGTATATGTACTGTATATCACTTACTCTCATGGTTATTTTATGATAATTTGTATTCTGCACATGCATCATTATTGTATTTATTTATTTTGTTTGTAAACTAAGCTTACCATCCTCATATCTGTACATCTCATGTTCATCCACTAAATTGTAAAATGTGTATTTTCAGCTCATGAGGCTGCCATTCTTTAATAAACCATTTATTATTATTATTATTATATATATATATATATATATATATATATATATATATATATATATATAATTATATATATATATTGAGAATATATCACAAATACACGTGAGCCACTAAATTTTTCTAGTCTCTCAGTGGGGATCGAACCATCGACCATCAGAACGATAGCCGACGCTTAATCAATTACACCACGGCAGTCTACCGTGGTGTAATTGATTAAGCGTCGGCTATCGTTCTGATGGTCGATGGTTCGATCCCCACTGAGAGACTAGAAACATATATATATATATATTTGTATGTATGTTTATTTATTCATTTATTTATTTAAATAGATAACAATTTAAACAGGACATTTACGTAATCCGAGTGACAGTTGAATAATTGGGTCAACTTTTCATCCTTTCATCTGCAATTTTAAATAACCATTATCCCTACCATTGGCACTATAAGCATCATCCCTACCATTGACACTATAACCATCATCCCTACCATTGACACTATAACCATCATCCCTACCATTGACACTCTATAACCATCATCCCTACCATTGACACTATAACCATCATCCCTACCATTGACACTATAACCATCATCCCTACCATTGACACTATTACCATCATCCCTACCATTGACACTATAACCATCATCCCTACCATTGACACTATAACCATCATCCCTACCATTGACACTATAACCATCATCCCTACCATTGACACTATAACCATCATCCCTACCATTGACACTATAACCATCATTCCTACCATTGACACTCTATAACCATCATCCCTATCATTGACACTATTACCATCATCCCTACCATTGACACTATAACCATCATCCCTACCATTGACACTATAACCATCATCCCTACCATTGACACTATAACCATCATTCCTACCATTGACACTCTATAACCATCATCCCTACCATTGACACTATTACCATCATCCCTACCATTGACACTATAACCATCATCCCTACCATTGACACTATAACCATCATCCCTACCATTGACACTATAACCATCATTCCTACCATTGACACTCTATAACCATCATCCCTACCATTGACACTATTACCATCTTCCCTAC
>JBAKBP010017170.1:0-49511 GCA_037953745.1 Lithodes maja | reverse complement strand
ATGGTGGAGACACAAAACGGCATTTAGAGCCCATATAACTAGGCTAGCTTAATACAGTAGACGTAGACACACAACGGGGCTCAAATCCCCCTAAAAACTAGGCTAGTTAAGATTGACTTGACAAAAATAATATTTTCTAAAAAAAAAAATCTGAGATTGTACACTAAAGTGAAAAGGTCTTGTATGGTGGAGACACAAAACGGGATTTAGAGCCCATATAACTAGGCTAGCTTAATACACGAGACGTAGACACACAACGGAGCTCAAATCCCCTAAAGAACTAGGCTAGTTAAGATTGAATTGACAAAAATAATATTTTCTCAAAAAACAAAAAATCTGAGATTTTACACTAAAGTGAACTGGTCTTGTATGGTGGAGACACAAAACGGGATTTAGAGCCCCTATAACTAGGCTAGCTTAATACACGAGATGTAGACACTCAACGGAGCTCAAATCCCCTAAAAACTAGGCTAGTTAAGACTGACTTGACAAAAATTATATTTTCTCAAATAAAAAAAAATCTGAGATTTTACACTAAAGTGAACTGGTCTTGTATGGTGGAGACACAAAACGGGATTTAGAGCCCATAAAACTAGGCTAGCTTAATACACGAGACGTAAACACACAACGGAGCTCAAATCACCCTAAAAACTAGGCTAGTAAAGATTGACTTGACAAAAAAAAAAAAATCTCAAAAAAGAAAATTTGAGATTTTACACTAAAGTGAACTGGTCTTGTATGGTGGATACACAAAACGGGATTTAGAGCCCCATAACTGGGCTAGCTTAATACACGAGACGTAGACACAACGGAGCTCAAATCCCCAGAAAAACTAGGCTAGTTAAGATTGAATTGACAAAAATAATATTTTCTCAAAAAAAAAATCTGAGATTGTACAATAAAGTGAACTGGTCTTGTATAGTGGAGACACAAAACGGGATTTAGAGCCCATATAACTAGGCTAGCTTAATACAGTAGACGTAGACACACAACGGGGCTCAAATCCCCCTAAAAACTAGGCTAGTTAAGATTGACTTGACAAAAATAATATTTTCTAAAAAAAAAATCTGAGATTGTACACTAAAGTGAACTGGTCTTGATATGGTGGAGACACAAAACGGGATTTAGAGGCCCCTTTAACTAGGCTAGCTTGATACGCGAGACGTAGACACACAACGGAGCTCCAAATCCCCCTAAAAAACTAGGCTAGTTAAGATTGAATTGACAAAATATTATTTTCTCAAAAACAAAAAATATCTGAGATTGTACACTACAGTGAACTGGTCTTGTATGGTGGAGACACAATACGGGATTTAGAGCCCATATAACTAGGCTAGCTTAATACACGAGACGTAGACACACAACGGAGCTCAAATCCCCCTAAAAACTAGGCTAGTTAAGATTGAATTGACAAAAAATAATATTTTCTCAAAAAAATACTGAGATTGTACACTAAAGTGAACTGGTCTTGTATGGTGGAGACACAAAACGGGATTTAGAGCCCCTATAACTAGGCTAGCTTAATACACGAGACGTAGACACACAACAGAGCTCAAATCCCCCTAAAAACTAGGCTAGTTAAGATTGAATTGACAAAACTAATATTTTATCAAAAAAAAAAAATCTGAGATTGTAAACTAAAGTGAACTGGTCTTGTATGGTGGAGACACAATACGGGATTTAGAGCCCATATAACTAGGCTAGCTTAATACACAAGACGTAGACACACAACGGAGCTCAAATCCCCCTAAAAACTAGGCTAGTTAAGATTGAATTGACAAAAATAATATTTTCTCAAAAAAAAATCTGAGATTGTACACTAAAGTGAACTGGTCTTGTATGGTGGAGACACAAAACGGGATTTAGAGTCCCTATAACTAGGCTAGCTAAATGCCCGAGCCGTAGACACACAACGGAGCTCAAATTCCCCTAAAAACTAGGCTAGTTAAGATTGACTTGACAAAAAATAATATTTTCTCAAAAAAAAAAAATCTGAGATTGTACACTAAAGTGAACTGGTCTTGTATGGTGGAGACACAAAACGGGATTTAGAGCCCCTATAACTAGGCTAGCTTAATACACGAGATGTAGACACTCAACGGAGCTCAAATCCCCCTAAAAACTAGGCTAGTTAAGACTGACTTGACAAAAATTATATTTTCTCAAATATAACAAAATCTGAGATTTTACACTAAAGTGAACTGGTCTTGTATGGTGGAGACACAAAACGGGATTTAGAGCCCATATAACTATGCTAGCTTAATACACGAGACGTAGACACACAACGGAGCTCAAATCCCCCTAAAAACTAGGCTAGTTAAGATTGAATTGACAAAAATAATAGTTTCTCAAAAAAAATCTGAGATTGTACACTAAAGTGAACTGGTCTTGTATGGTGGAGACACAAAACGGAATTTAGAGCCCCTATAACTAGGCTAGCTTAATACACGAGACGTAGGCACACAACGAAGCTCAAATCCCCCTAAAAACTAGGCTAGTTAAGATTGAATTGACAAAAATATTATTTAAACAAAACAAAAAATCTGAGATTGTACACTAAAGTGAACTGGTCTTGTATGGTGGAGACACAAAACGGGATTTAGAGCCCATATAACTAGGCTAGCTTAATACAGTAGACGTAGACACACAACGGGGCTCAAATCCCCCTAAAAACTAGGCTAGTTAAGATTGACTTGACAAAAATAATATTTTCTCAAAAAACAAATCTGAGATTGTACACTAAACTGAACTGGTCTTGTATGGTGGAGACACAAAACGGGATTTAGAGCCCCTATAACTAGGCTAGCTAAATGCCCGAGCCGTAGACACACAACGGAGCTCAAATCCCCCTAAAAACTAGGCTAGTTAAGATTGACTTGACAAAAATAATATTTTCTCAAAAAAAAAATTCTGAGATTGTACACTAAAGTGAACTGGTCTTGTATGGTGGAGACACAAAACGGGATTTAGAGCCCCCATAACTAGGCTAGCTTAATACACGAGACGTAGACACACAACGGAGCTCAAATCCCCCTAAAAACTAGGCTAGTTAAGATTGACTTGACAAAAATAATATTTTCTCAAAAAAAAAAAATCTGAGATTGTACACTAAAGTGAACTGGTCTTGTATGGTGGAGACACAAAACGGAATTTAGAGCCCATATAACTAGGCTAGCTTAATACAGTAGACGTAGACACACAACGGGGCTCAAATCCCCCTAAAAACTAGGCTAGTTAAGATTGACTTGACAAAAATAATATTTTCTAAAAAAAAAAATCTGAGATTGTACACTAAAGTGAACTGGTCTTGTATGGTGGAGACACAAAACGGGATTTAGAGCCCCTTTAACTAGGCTAGCTTGATACGCGAGACGTAGACACACAACGGAGCTCAAATGACCCTAAAAACTAGGCTAGTTAAGATTGACTTGACAAAAATATTATTTTCTCAAAAACAAAAAATATCTGAGATTGTACACTACAGTGAACTGGTCTTGTATGGTGGAGACACAAAACGGGATTTAGAGCCCCTATAACTAGGCTAGCTTAATACACGAGACGTATACACACAACGGAGCTCAAATCCCCCTAAAAACTAGGCTAGTTAAGATTGACTTGACAAAAATAATATTTTCTCAAAAAACAAATCTGAGATTGTACACTAAACTGAACTGGTCTTGTATGGTGGAGACACAAAACGGGATTTAGAGCCACCTATAACTAGGCTAGTTAAATGCCCGAGCCGTAGACACACAACGGAGCTCAAATCCCCCTAAAAACTAGGCTAGTTAAGATTGACTTGACAAAAATAATATTTTCTCAAAAAAAAAATCTGAGATTGTACACTAAAGTGAACTGGTCTTGTATGGTGGAGACACAAAACGGGATTTAGAGCCCCCATAACTAGGCTAGCTTAATACACGAGACGTAGACACACAACGGAGCTCAAATCCCCCTAAAAACTAGGCTAGTTAAGATTGACTTGACAAAAATAATATTTTCTCAAAAAAAAAATCTGAGATTGTACACTAAAGTGAACTGGTCTTGTATGGTGGAGACACAAAACGGGATTTAGAGCCCATATAACTAGGCTAGTTTAATACAGTAGACGTAGACACACAACGGGGCTCAAATCCCCCTAAAAACTAGGCTAGTTAAGATTGACTTGACAAAAATAATATTTTCTAAAAAAAAAAAATCTGAGATTGTACACTAAAGTGAACTGGTCTTGTATGGTGGAGACACAAAACGGGATTTAGAGCCCCTTTAACTAGGCTAGCTTGATACGCGAGACGTAGACACACAACGGAGCTCAAATGACCCTAAAAACTAGGCTAGTTAAGATTGACTTGACAAAAATATTATTTTCTCAAAAACAAAAAATGTCTGAGATTGTACACTACAGTGAACTGGTCTTGTATGGTGGAGACACAAAACGGGATTTAGAGCCCCTATAACTAGGCTAGCTTAATACACGAGACGTAGACACACAACGGAGCTCAAATCCCCCTAAAAACTAGGCTAGTTAAGATTGAATTGACAAAAATAATATTTTCTCAAAAACAAACTGAGATTGTACACTAAAGTGAACTGGTCTTGTATGGTGGAGACACAAAACGGGATTTAGAGCCCCTATAACTAGGCTAGCTTAATACACGAGACGTAGACACACAACAGAGCTCAAATCCCCCTAAAAACTAGGCTAGTTAAGATTGAATTGACAAAAATAATATTTTCTCAAAACAAAAATCTGAGATTGTACACTAAAGTGAACTGGTCTTGTATGGTGGAGACACAAACCGGGATTTAGAGCCCCTATAACTAGGCTAGCTAAATGCCCGAGCCGTAGACACACAACGGAGCTCAAATCCCCCTAAAAACTAGGCTAGTTAAGATTGAATTGACAAAAATAATATTTTCTCAAAAAAAAATCTGAGATTGTACACTAAAGTGAACTGGTCTTGTATGGTGGAGACACAAAACGGGATTTAGAGCCCCTATAACTAGGCTAGCTTAATACACGAGATGTAGACACTCAACGGAGCTCAAATCCCTCTAAAAACTAGGCTAGTTAAGACTGACTTGACAAAAATTATATTTTCTCAAATAAAAAAAAATCTGAGATTTTACACTAAAGTGAACTGGTCTTGTATGATGGAGACACAAAACGGGATTTAGAGCCCATAAAACTTGGCTAGCTTAATACACGAGACGTAAACACACAACGGAGCTCAAATCACCCTAAAAACTAGGCTAGTAAAGATTGACTTGACAACAACAAAAAATTATCAAAAAAGAAAATTTGAGATATTACACTAAATTGAACTGGTCTTGAATGGTGGATACACAAAACGGGATTTAGAGCCCCTATAACTAGGCTAGCTTACTACACGAGACGTAGACACACAACGGAGCTCAAATCCCCCTAAAAACTAGGCTAGTTAAGATTGAATTCACAAAAATAATATTTTCTCAAAAAAAAAAATCTGAGATTGTACACTAAAGTGAACTGGTCTTGTATGGTGGAGACACAAAACGGGATTTAGAGCCCATATAACTAGGCTAGCTTAATACAGTAGACGTAGACATACAACGGGGCTCAAATCCCCCTAAAAACTAGGCTAGTTAAGATTGACTTGACAAAAATAATATTTTCTAAAAAAAAAAAATCTGAGATTGTACACTAAAGTGAAAAGGTCTTGTATGGTGGAGACACAAAACGGGATTTAGAGCCCTTATAACTAGGCTAGCTTAATACACGAGACGTAGACACACAACGGGGCTCAAATCCCCCTAAAAACTAGGCTAGTTAAGATTGAATTGACAAAAATAATATTTTCTAAAACAAAAAATCTGAGATTGTACATTAAAGTGAACTGGTCTTGTATGGTGGAGACACACAACGGGATTTAGAGCCCTTATAACTAGGCTAGCTTAATACACGAGACGTAGACACACAACGGGGCTCAAATCCCTCTAAAAACTACGCTAGTTAAGATTGAATTGACAAAAATATTATTTTCTCAAAACAAAAATCTGAGATTGTACACTAAAGTGAACTGGTCTTGTATGGTGGAGACACAAAACGGGATTTAGAGCCCATATAACTATGCTAGCTTAATACACGAGACGTAGACATACAACAGGGCTCAAATCCCCCTAAAAACTAGGCCTGTTAAGATTGACTTGACAAAAATAATATTTTCTCAAAAAAACAAAATCTGAGATTGTACACTAAAGTGAACTGGTCTTGTATGGTGGAGACACAAAACGGGATTTAGAGCCCTATAACTAGGCTAGCTTAATCCACAAGACGTAGACACACAACGGAGCTCAAATCCGCCTAAAAACTAGGCTAGTTAAGATTGAATTGACAAAAATAATATTTTCTCAAAAAACTAAAAATCTGAGATTGTACACTAAAGTGAACTGGTCTTGTATGGTGGAGACACAAAACGGGATTTAGAGCCCCTATAACTGGGCTAGCTTAATACACGAGACGTAGACACACAACAGAGCTCAAATCCCCCTAAAAACTAGGCTAGTTAAGATTGAATTGACAAAAATATTATTTTCTCAAAAAAAAAATCTGAGATTGTACACTAAAGTGAACTGGTCTTGTACGGTGGAGACACAAAACGGGATTTAGAGCCCATATAACTAGGCTAGCTAAATGCCCGAGGCGTAGACACACAACGGAGCTCAAATCCCCCTAAAAACTAGGCTAGTTAAGATTGACTTGACAAAAATAATACTTTCTCCAAAAAAAAATCTGAGATTGTACACTAAAGTGAACTGGTCTTGTATGGTGGAGACAAAAAACGGGATTTAGAGCCCCTATAACTAGGCTAGCTTAATACACGAGATGTAGACACTCAACGGAGCTCAAATCCCCCTAAAAACTACGCTAGTTAAGATTGACTTGACAAAAATTATATTTTCTCAAATAATTTTTTTTTTGAGATTTTACACTAAAGTGAACTGGTCTTGTATGGTGGATACACAAAACGGGATTTATAGCCCATATAACTAGGCTAGCTTAATACAGTAGACGTAGACACACAACGGGGCTCAAATCCCCCTAAAAACTAGGCTAGTTAAGATTGACTTGACAAAAATAATATTTTCTAAAAAAAAAAATCTGAGATTGTACACTAAAGTGAACTGGTCTTGTATGGTGGAGACACAAAACGGGATTTAGAGCCCCTTTAATTAGGCTAGCTTGATACGCGAGACGTAGACACACAACGGAGCTCAAATGACCCTAAAAACTAGGCTAGTTAAGATTGACTTGACAAAAATATTATTTTCTCAAAAACAAAAAATATCTGAGATTGTACACTACAGTGAACTGGTCTTGTATGGTGGAGACACAAAACGGGATTTAGAGTCCCTATAACTAGGCTAGCTTAATACACGAGACGTAGACACACAACGGAGCTCAAATCCCCCTAAAAACTAGGCTAGTTAAGATTGAATTGACAAAAATAATATTTTCTCAAAAAAAAACTGAGATTGTACACTAAAGTGAACTGGTCTTGTATGGTGGAGACACAAAACGGGATTTAGAGCCCCTATAACTAGGCTAGCTTAATACACGAGACGTAGACACACAACAGAGCTCAAATCCCCCTAAAAACTAGGCTAGTTAAGATTGAATTGACAAAACTAATATTTTATCAAAAAAAAAATCTGAGATTGTACACTAAAGTGAACTGGTCTTGTATGGTGGAGACACAAAACGGGATTTAGAGCCCATATAACTAGGCTAGCTTAATACACAAGACGTAGACACACAACGGAGCTCAAATCCCCCTAAAAACTAGGCTAGTTAAGATTGAATTGACAAAAATAATATTTTCTCAAAAAAAAAATCTGAGATTGTACACTAAAGTGAACTGGTCTTGTATGGTGGAGACACAAAACGGGATTTAGAGCCCCTATAACTAGGCTAGCTAAATGCCCGAGCCGTAGACACACAACGGAGCTCAAATCCCCCTAAAAACTAGGCTAGTTAAGATTGAATTGACAAAAATAATATTTTCTCAAAAAAAAATCTGAGATTGTACACTAAAGTGAACTGGTCTTGTATGGTGGAGACACAAAACGGGATTTAGAGCCCCTATAACTAGGCTAGCTTAATACACGAGATGTAGACACTCAACGGAGCTCAAATCCCCCTAAAAACTAGGCTAGTTAAGACTGACTTGACAAAAATTATATTTTCTCAAATAAAAAAAAATCTGAGATTTTACACTAAAGTGAACTGGTCTTGTATGGTGGAGACACAAAACGGGATTTAGAGCCCATAAAACTTGGCTAGCTTAATACACGAGACGTAAACACACAACGGAGCTCAAATCACCCTAAAAACTAGGCTAGTAAAGATTGACTTGACAACAACAAAAAATTATCAAAAAAGAAAATTTGAGATTTTACACTAAAGTGAACTGGTCTTGTATTGTGGATACACAAAACGGGATTTAGAGCCCCTATAACTAGGCTAGCTTACTACACGAGACGTAGACACACAACGGAGCTCAAATCCCCCTAAAAACTAGGCTAGTTAAGATTGAATTGACAAAAATAATATTTTCTCAAAAAAAAAAATCTGCGATTGTACACTAAAGTGAACTGGTCTTGTATGGTGGAGACACAAAACGGGATTTAGAGCCCATATAACTAGGCTAGCTTAATACAGTAGACGTAGACATACAACGGGGCTCAAATCCCCCTAAAAACTAGGCTAGTTAAGATTGACTTGACAAAAATAATATTTTCTAAAAAAAAAAAAATCTGAGATTGTACACTAAAGTGAAAAGGTCTTGTATGGTGGAGACACAAAACGGGATTTAGAGCCCTTATAACTAGGCTAGCTTAATACACGAGACGTAGACACACAACGGGGCTCAAATCCCCCTAAATACTAGGCTAGTTAAGATTGAATTGACAAAAATATTATTTTCTCAAAACAAAAATCTGAGATTGTACACTAAAGTGAACTGGTCTTGTATGGTGGAGACACAAAACGGGATTTAGAGCCCATATAACTATGCTAGCTTAATTCACGAGACGTAGACATACAACAGGGCTCAAATCCCCCTAAAAACTAGGCCTGTTAAGATTGACTTGACAAAAATAATATTTTCTCAAAAAAACAAAATCTGAGATTGTACACTAAAGTGAACTGGTCTTGTATGGTGGAGACACAAAACAGGATTTAGAGCCCTATAACTAGGCTAGCTTAATCCACAAGACGTAGACACACAATGGAGCTCAAATCCGCCTAAAAACTAGGCTAGTTAAGATTGAATTGACAAAAATAATATTTTCTCAAAAAACTAAAAATCTGAGATTGTACACTAAAGTGAACTGGTCTTGTATGGTGGAGACACAAAACGGGATTTAGAGCCCCTATAACTGGGCTAGCTTAATACACGAGACGTAGACACACAACAGAGCTCAAATCCCCCTAAAAACTAGGCTAGTTAAGATTGAATTGACAAAAATATTATTTTCTCAAAAAAAAAATCTGAGATTGTACACTAAAGTGAACTGGTCTTGTATGGTGGAGACACAAAACGGGATTTAGAGCCCCTATAACTAGGCTAGCTAAATGCCCGAGCCGTAGACACACAACGGAGCTCAAATCCCCCTAAAAACTAGGCTAGTTAAGATTGACTTGACAAAAATAATACTTTCTCCAAAAAAAAATCTGAGATTGTACACTAAAGTGAACTGGTCTTGTATGGTGGAGACAAAAAACGGGATTTAGAGCCCCTATAACTAGGCTAGCTTAATACACGAGATGTAGACACTCAACGGAGCTCAAATCCCCCTAAAAACTACGCTAGTTAAGATTGACTTGACAAAAATTATATTTTCTCAAATAAAAAAAAATTTGAGATTTTACACTAAAGTGAACTGGTCTTGTATGGTGGATACACAAAACGGGATTTATAGCCCCTATAACTAGGCTAGCTTAATACACGAGACGTAGGCACACAACGGAGCTCAAATCCCCCTAAAAACTGGGCTAGTTAAGATTGAATTGACAAAAATAATATTTTCTCAAAAAAAAAATCTGAGATTGTACACTAAAGTGAACTGCTCTTGTATGGTGCAGACACAAAACGGGATTTAGAGCCCATATAACTAGGCTAGCTTAATACAGTAGACGTAGACACACAACGGGGCTCAAATCCCCCTAAAAACGAGGCTAGTTAAGATTGACTTGACAAAAATAATATTTTCTCAAAAAACAAATCTGAGATTGTACACTAAAGTGAACTGGTCTTGTATGGTGGAGACACAAAACGGGATTTAGAGCCCCTATAACTAGGCTAGCTAAATGCCCGAGCCGTAGACACACAACGGAGCTCAAATCCCCCTAAAAACTAGGCTAGTTAAGATTGACTTGACAAAAATAATATTTTCTCAAAAAAAAAATCTGAGATTGTACACTAAAGGGAACTGGTCTTGTATGGTGGAGACACAAAACGGGATTTAGAGCCCCTATAACTAGGCTAAGATACACGAGATGTAGACACTCAACGGAACTCAAATCCCCCTAAAAACTAGGCTAGTTAAGACTGACTTGACAAAAATTATATTTTCTCAAATAAAAAAAAATCTGAGATTTTACACTAAAGTGAACTGGTCTTGTATGGTGGAGACACAAAACGGGATTTAGAGCCCATACAACTAGGCTAGCTTAATACAGTAGACGTAGACACACAACGGGGCTCAAATCCCCCTAAAAACTAGGCTAGTTAAGATTGACTTGACAAAAATAATATTTTCTAAAAAAAAAAATCTGAGATTGTACACTAAAGTGAAAAGGTCTTGTATGGTGGAGACACAAAACGGGATTTAGAGCCCATATAACTAGGCTAGCTTAATACACGAGACGTAGACACACAACGGAGCTCAAATCCCCTAAAGAACTAGGCTAGTTAAGATTGAATTGACAAAAATAATATTTTCTCAAAAAACAAAAAATCTGAGATTTTACACTAAAGTGAACTGGTCTTGTATGGTGGAGACACAAAACGGGATTTAGAGCCCCTATAACTAGGCTAGCTTAATACACGAGATGTAGACACTCAACGGAGCTCAAATCCCCCTAAAAACTAGGCTAGTTAAGACTGACTTGACAAAAATTATATTTTCTCAAATAAAAAAAAATCTGAGATTTTACACTAAAGTGAACTGGTCTTGTATGGTGGAGACACAAAACGGGATTTAGAGCCCATAAAACTAGGCTAGCTTAATACACGAGACGTAAACACACAACGGAGCTCAAATCACCCTAAAAACTAGGCTAGTAAAGATTGACTTGACAAAACAAAAACAATCTCAAAAAAGAAAATTTGAGATTTTACACTAAAGTGAACTGGTCTTGTATGGTGGATACACAAAACGGGATTTAGAGCCCCCATAACTGGGCTAGCTTAATACACGAGACGTAGACACAACGGAGCTCAAATCCCCATAAAAACTAGGCTAGTTAAGATTGAATTGACAAAAATAATATTTTATCAAAAAACAAATCTGAGATTGTACAATAAAGTGAACTGGTCTTGTATAGTGGAGACACAAAACGGGATTTAGAGCCCATATAACTAGGCTAGCTTAATACAGTAGACGTAGACACACAACGGGGCTCAAATCCCCCTAAAAACTAGGCTAGTTAAGATTGACTTGACAAAAATAATATTTTCTAAAAAAAAAAATCTGAGATTGTACACTAAAGTGAACTGGTCTTGTATGGTGGAGACACAAAACGGGATTTAGAGCCCCTTTAACTAGGCTAGCTTGATACGCGAGACGTAGACACACAACGGAGCTCAAATCCCCCTAAAAACTAGGCTAGTTAAGATTGACTTGACAAAAATATTATTTTCTCAAAAACAAAAAATATCTGAGATTGTACACTACAGTGAACTGGTCTTGTATGGTGGAGACACAAAACGGGATTTAGTGCCCCTATAACTAGGCTAGCTTAATACACGAGACGTAGACACACAACGGAGCTCAAATCCCCCTAAAAACTAGGCTAGTTAAGATTGAATTGACAAAAATAATATTTTCTCAAAAAAATACTGAGATTGTACACTAAAGTGAACTGGTCTTGTATGGTGGAGACACAAAACGGGATTTAGAGCCCCTATAACTAGGCTAGCTTAATACACGAGACGTAGACACACAACAGAGCTCAAATCCCCCTAAAAACTAGGCTAGTTAAGATTGAATTGACAAAAATAATATTTTATCAAAAAAAAAATCTGAGATTGTAAACTAAAGTGAACTGGTCTTGTATGGTGGAGACACAATACGGGATTTAGAGCCCATATAACTAGGCTAGCTTAATACACAAGACGTAGACACACAACGGAGCTCAAGTCCCCCTAAAAACTAGGCTAGTTAAGATTGAATTGACAAAAATAATATTTTCTCAAAAAAAAAATCTGAGATTGTACACTAAAGTGAACTGGTCTTGTATGGTGGAGACACAAAACGGGATTTAGAGTCCCTATAACTAGGCTAGCTAAATGCCCGAGCCGTAGACACACAACGGAGCTCAAATTCCCCTAAAAACTAGGCTAGTTAAGATTGACTTGACAAAAATAATATTTTCTCAAAAAAAAAATCTGAGATTGTACACTAAAGTGAACTGGTCTTGTATGGTGGAGACACAAAACGGGATTTAGAGCCCCTATAACTAGGCTAGCTTAATACACGAGATGTAGACACTCAACGGAGCTCAAATCCCCCTAAAAACTAGGCTAGTTAAGACTGACTTGACAAAAATTATATTTTCTCAAATATAACAAAATCTGAGATTTTACACTAAAGTGAACTGGTCTTGTATGGTGGAGACACAAAACGGGATTTAGAGCCCATATAACTAGGCTAGCTTAATACACGAGACGTAGACACACAACGGAGCTCAAATCCCCCTAAAAACTAGGCTAGTTAAGATTGAATTGACAAAAATAATAGTTTCTCAAAAAAAATCTGAGATTGTACACTAAAGTGAACTGGTCTTGTATGGTGGAGACACAAAACGGGATTTAGAGCCCCTATAACTAGGCTAGCTTAATTCACGAGACGTAGGCACACAACGAAGCTCAAATCCCCCTAAAAACTAGGCTAGTTAAGATTGAATTGACAAAAATATTATTTAAAAAAAAAAAAAATCTGAGATTGTACACTAAAGTGAACTGGTCTTGTATGGTGGAGACACAAAACGGGATTTAGAGCCCATATAACTAGGCTAGCTTAATACAGTAGACGTAGACACACAACGGGGCTCAAATCCCCCTAAAAACTAGGCTAGTTAAGATTGACTTGACAAAAATAATATTTTCTCAAAAAACAAATCTGAGATTGTACACTAAACTGAACTGGTCTTGTATGGTGGAGACACAAAACGGGATTTAGAGCCCCTATAACTAGGCTAGCTAAATGCCCGAGCCGTAGACACACAACGGAGCTCAAATCCCCCTAAAAACTAGGCTAGTTAAGATTGACTTGACAAAAATAATATTTTCTCAAAAAAAAAATCTGAGATTGTACACTAAAGTGAACTGGTCTTGTATGGTGGAGACACAAAACGGAATTTAGAGCCCCCATAACTAGGCTAGCTTAATACACGAGACGTAGACACACAACGGAGCTCAAATCCCCCTAAAAACTAGGCTAGTTAAGATTGACTTGACAAAAATAATATTTTCTCAAAAAAAAAAATCTGAGATTGTACACTAAAGTGAACTGGTCTTGTATGGTGGAGACACAAAACGGGATTTAGAGCCCATATAACTAGGCTAGCTTAATACAGTAGACGTAGACACACAACGGGGCTCAAATCCCCCTAAAAACTAGGCTAGTTAAGATTGACTTGACAAAAATAATATTTTCTAAAAAAAAAAATCTGAGATTGTACACTAAAGTGAACTGGTCTTGTATGGTGGAGACACAAAAACGGGATTTAGAGCCCCTTTAACTAGGCTAGCTTGATACGCGAGACGTAGACACACAACGGAGCTCAAATGACCCTAAAAACTAGGCTAGTTAAGATTGACTTGACAAAAATATTATTTTCTCAAAAACAAAAAAATTCTGAGATTGTACACTACAGTGAACTGGTCTTGTATGGTGGAGACACAAAACGGGATTTAGAGCCCCTATAACTAGGCTAGCTTAATACACAAGATGTATACACACAACGGAGCTCAAATCCCCCTAAAAACTAGGCTAGTTAAGATTGACTTGACAAAAATAATATTTTCTCAAAAAACAAATCTGAGATTGTACACTAAACTGAACTGGTCTTGTATGGTGGAGACACAAAACGGGATTTAGAGCCCCTATAACTAGGCTAGCTAAATGCCCGAGCCGTAGACACACAACGGAGCTCAAATCCCCCTAAAAACTAGGCTAGTTAAGATTGACTTGACAAAAATAATATTTTCTCAAAAAAAAAATCTGAGATTGTACACTAAAGTGAACTGGTCTTGTATGGTGGAGACACAAAACGGGATTTAGAGCCCCCATAACTAGGCTAGCTTAATACACGAGACGTAGACACACAACGGAGCTCAAATCCCCCTAAAAACTAGGCTAGTTAAGATTGACTTGACAAAAATAATATTTTCTCAAAAAAAAAATCTGAGATTGTACACTAAAGTGAACTGGTCTTGTATGGTGGAGACACAAAACGGGATTTAGAGCCCATATAACTAGGCTAGCTTAATACAGTAGACGTAGACACACAACGGGGCTCAAATCCCCCTAAAAACTAGGCTAGTTAAGATTGACTTGACAAAAATAATATTTTCTAAAAAAAAAAATCTGAGATTGTACACTAAAGTGAACTGGTCTTGTATGGTGGAGACACAAAACGGGATTTAGAGCCCCTTTAACTAGGCTAGCTTGATACGCGAGACGTAGACACACAACGGAGCTCAAATGACCCTAAAAACTAGGCTAGTTAAGATTGACTTGACAAAAATATTATTTTCTCAAAAACAAAAAATATCTGAGATTGTACACTACAGTGAACTGGTCTTGTATGGTGGAGACACAAAACGGGATTTAGAGCCCCTATAACTAGGCTAGCTTAATACACAAGACGTAGACACACAACGGAGCTCAAATCCCCCTAAAAACTAGGCTAGTTAAGATTGAATTGACAAAAATAATATTTTCTCAAAAAAAAACTGAGATTGTACACTAAAGTGAACTGGTCTTGTATGGTGGAGACACAAAACGGGATTTAGAGCCCCTATAACTAGGCTAGCTTAATACACGAGACGTAGACACACAACAGAGCTCAAATCCCCCTAAAAACTAGGCTAGTTAAGATTGAATTGACAAAACTAATATTTTATCAAAAAAAAAATCTGAGATTGTACACTAAAGTGAACTGGTCTTGTATGGTGGAGACACAAAACAGGATTTAGAGCCCATATAACTAGGCTAGCTTAATACACAAGACGTAGACACACAACGGAGCTCAAATCCCCCTAAAAACTAGGCTAGTTAAGATTGAATTGACAAAAATATTATTTTCTCAAAAACAAAATCTGAGATTGTACACTAAAGTGAACTGGTCTTGTATGGTGGAGACACAAAACGGGATTTAGAGCCCCTATAACTAGGCTAGCAAAATGCCCGAGCCGTAGACACACAACGGAGCTCAAATCCCCCTAAAAACTAGGCTAGTTAAGATTGAATTGACAAAAATAATATTTTCTCAAAAAAAAATCTGAGATTGTACACTAAAGTGAACTGGTCTTGTATGGTGGAGACACAAAACGGGATTTAGAGCCCCTATAACTAGGCTAGCTTAATACACGAGATGTAGACACTCAACGGAGCTCAAATCCCCCTAAAAACTAGGCTAGTTAAGACTGACTTGACAAAAATTATATTTTCTCAAATAAAAAAAAATCTGAGATTTTACACTAAAGTGAACTGGTCTTGTATGGTGGAGACACAAAACGGGATTTAGAGCCCATAAAACTTGGCTAGCTTAATACACGAGACGTAAACACACAACGGAGCTCAAATCACCCTAAAAACTAGGCTAGTAAAGATTGACTTGACAACAACAAAAAATTATCAAAAAAGAAAATTTGAGATTTTACACTAAATTGAACTGGTCTTGTATGGTGGATACACAAAACGGGATTTAGAGCCCCTATAACTAGGCTAGCTTACTACACGAGACGTAGACACACAACGGAGCTCAAATCCCCCTAAAAATTAGGCTAGTTAAGATTGAATTGACAAAAATAATATTTTCTCAAAAAAAAAATCTGAGATTGTACACTAAAGTGAACTGGTCTTGTATGGTGGAGACACAAAACGGGATTTAGAGCCCATATAACTAGGCTAGCTTAATACAGTAGACGTAGACATACAACGGGGCTCAAATCCCCCTAAAAACTAGGCTAGTTAAGATTGACTTGACAAAAATAATATTTTCTAAAAAAAAAAAATCTGAGATTGTACACTAAAGTGAAAAGGTCTTGTATGGTGGAGACACAAAACGGGATTTAGAGCCCTTATAACTAGGCTAGCTTAATACACGAGACGTAGACACACAACGGGGCTCAAATCCCCCTAAAAACTAGGCTAGTTAAGATTGAATTGACAAAAATAATATTTTCTAAAACAAAAAATCTGAGATTGTACACTAAAGTGACCTGGTCTTGTATGGTGGAGACACAAAACGGGATTTAGAGCCCTTATAACTAGGCTAGCTTAATACACGAGACGTAGACACACAACGGGGCTCAAATCCCTCTAAAAACTACGCTAGTTAAGATTGAATTGACAAAAATATTATTTTCTCAAAACAAAAATCTGAGATTGTACACTAAAGTGAACTGGTCTTGTATGGTGGAGACACAAAACGGGATTTAGAGCCCATATAACTATGCTAGCTTAATACACGAGACGTAGACATACAACAGGGCTCAAATCCCCCTAAAAACTAGGCCTGTTAAGATTGACTTGACAAAAATAATATTTTCTCAAAAAAACAAAATCTGAGATTGTACACTAAAGTGAACTGGTCTTGTATGGTGGAGACACAAAACGGGATTTAGAGCCCTATAACTAGGCTAGCTTAATCCACAAGACGTAGACACACAACGGAGCTCAAATCCGCCTAAAAACTAGGCTAGTTAAGATTGAATTGACAAAAATAATATTTTCTCAAAAAACTAAAAATCTGAGATTGTACACTAAAGTGAACTGGTCTTGTATGGTGGAGACACAAAACGGGATTTAGAGCCCCTATAACTGGGCTAGCTTAATACATGAGACGTAGACACACAACAGAGCTCAAATCCCCCTAAAAACTAGGCTAGTTAAGATTGAATTGACAAAAATATTATTTTCTCAAAAAAAAAATCTGAGATTGTACACTAAAGTGAACTGGTCTTGTATGGTGGAGACACAAAACGGGATTTAGAGCCCCTATAACTAGGCTAGCTAAATGCCCGAGTCGTAGACACACAACGGAGCTCAAATCCCCCTAAAAACTAGGCTAGTTAAGATTGACTTGACAAAAATAATACTTTCTCCAACAAAAAATCTGAGATTGTACACTAAAGTGAACTGGTCTTGTATGGTGGAGACAAAAAACGGGATTTAGAGCCCATATAACTAGGCTAGCTTAATACACGAGATGTAGACACTCAACGGAGCTCAAATCCCCCTAAAAACTACGCTAGTTAAGATTGACTTGGCAAAAATTATATTTTCTCAAATAAAAAAAAAATTGAGATTTTACACTAAAGTGAACTGGTCTTGTATGGTGGATACACAAAACGGGATTTATAGCCCCTATAACTAGGCTAGCTTAATACACGAGACGTAGGCACACAACAGAGCTCAAATCCCCCTAAAAACTAGGCTAGTTAAGATTGAATTGACAAAAATAATATTTTCTCAAAAAAAAAATCTGAGATTGTACACTAAAGTGAACTGCTCTTGTATGGTGCAGACACAAAACGGGATTTAGAGCCCATATAACTAGGCTAGCTTAATACAGTAGACGTAGACACACAACGGGGCTCAAATCCCCCTAAAAACGAGGCTAGTTAAGATTGACTTGACAAAAATAATATTTTCTCAAAAAACAAATCTGAGATTGTACACTAAAGTGAACTGGTCTTGTATGGTGGAGACACAAAACGGGATTTAGAGCCCCTATAACTAGGCTAGCTAAATGCCCGAGCCGTAGACACACAACGGAGCTCAAATCCCCCTAAAAACTAGGCTAGTTAAGATTGACTTGACAAAAATAATATTTTCTCAAAAAAAAAATCTGAGATTGTACACTAAAGGGAAATGGTCTTGTATGGTGGAGACACAAAACGGGATTTAGAGCCCCTATAACTAGGCTAGCTTAATACACGAGATGTAGACACTCAACGGAGCTCAAATCCCCCTAAAAACTAGGCTAGTTAAGACTGACTTGACAAAAATTATATTTTCTCAAATAAAAAAAAATCTGAGATTTTACACTAAAGTAAACTGGTCTTGTATGGTGGAGACACAAAACGGGATTTAGAGCCCATACAACTAGGCTAGCTTAATACACGAGACGTAACACACAACGGAGCTCAAATCACCCTAAAAACTAGGCTAGTAAAGATTGACTTGACAACAACAAAAAATTCTCAAAAAAGAAAATTTGAGATTTTACACTAAAGTGAACTGGTCTTGTATGGTGGATACACAAAACGGGATTTAGAGCCCCTATAACTAGGCTATCTTAATACACGAGGCGTAGACACACAACGGAGCTCAAATCCCCCTAAAAACTAGGCTAGTTAAGATTGAATTGACAAAAATAATATTTTCTAAAAAAAAAAAAAAATCTGAGATTGTACACTAAAGTGAACTGGTCTTGTATGGTGGAGACACAAAACGGCATTTAGAGCCCATATAACTAGGCTAGCTTAATACAGTAGACGTAGACACACAACGGGGCTCAAATCCCCCTAAAAACTAGGCTAGTTAAGATTGACTTGACAAAAATAATATTTTCTAAAAAAAAAAATCTGAGATTGTACACTAAAGTGAAAAGGTCTTGTATGGTGGAGACACAAAACGGGATTTAGAGCCCATATAACTAGGCTAGCTTAATACACGAGACGTAGACACACAACGGAGCTCAAATCCCCTAAAGAAATAGGCTAGTTAAGATTGAATTGACAAAAATAATATTTTCTCAAAAAATAAAAAATCTGAGATTTTACACTAAAGTGAACTGGTCTTGTATGGTGGAGACACAAAACGGGATTTAGAGCCCCTATAACTAGGTTAGCTTAATACACGAGATGTAGACACTCAACGGAGCTCAAATCCCCCTAAAAACTAGGCTAGTTAAGACTGACTTGACAAAAATTATATTTTCTCAAATAAAAAAAATCTGAGATTTTACACTAAAGTGAACTGGTCTTGTATGGTGGAGACACAAAACGGGATTTAGAGCCCATAAAACTAGGCTAGCTTAATACACGAGACGTAAACACACAACGGAGCTCAAATCACCCTAAAAACTAGGCTAGTAAAGATTGACTTGACAAAAAAAAAAAAAATCTCAAAAAAGAAAATTTGAGATTTTACACTAAAGTGAACTGGTCTTGTATGGTGGATACACAAAACGGGATTTAGAGCCCCCATAACTGGGCTAGCTTAATACACGAGACGTAGACACAACGGAGCTCAAATCCCCATAAAAACTAGGCTAGTTAAGATTGAATTGACAAAAATAATATTTTCTCAAAAAAAAAATTTGAGATTGTACAATAAAGTGAACTGGTCTTGTATAGTGGAGACACAAAACGGGATTTAGAGCCCATATAACTAGGCTAGCTTAATACAGTAGACGTAGACACACAACGGGGCTCAAATCCCCCTAAAAACTAGGCTAGTTAAGATTGACTTGACAAAAATAATATTTTCTAAAAAAAAAAATCTGAGATTGTACACTAAAGTGAACTGGTCTTGTATGGTGGAGACACAAAACGGGATTTAGAGCCCCTTTAACTAGGCTAGCTTGATACGCGAGACGTAGACACACAACGGAGCTCAAATCCCCCTAAAAACTAGGCTAGTTAAGATTGACTTGACAAAAATATTATTTTCTCAAAAACAAAAAATATCTGAGATTGTACACTACAGTGAACTGGTCTTGTATGGTGGAGACACAAAACGGGATTTAGTGCCCCTATAACTAGGCTAGCTTAATACACGAGACGTAGACACACAACGGAGCTCAAATCCCCCTAAAAACTAGGCTAGTTAAGATTGAATTGACAAAAATAATATTTTCTCAAAAAAATACTGAGATTGTACACTAAAGTGAACTGGTCTTGTATGGTGGAGACATAAAACGGGATTTAGAGCCCCTATAACTAGGCTAGCTTAATACACGAGACGTAGACACACAACAGAGCTCAAATCCCCCTAAAAACTAGGCTAGTTAAGATTGAATTGACAAAAATAATATTTTATCAAAAAAAAAATCTGAGATTGTAAACTAAAGTGAACTGGTCTTGTATGGTGGAGACACAATACGGGATTTAGAGCCCATATAACTAGGCTAGCTTAATACACAAGACGTAGACACACAACGGAGCTCAAGTCCCCCTAAAAACTAGGCTAGTTAAGATTGAATTGACAAAAATAATATTTTCTCAAAAAAAAAATCTGAGATTGTACACTAAAGTGAACTGGTCTTGTATGGTGGAGACACAAAACGGGATTTAGAGTCCCTATAACTAGGCTAGCTAAATGCCCGAGCCGTAGACACACAACGGAGCTCAAATTCCCCTAAAAACTAGGCTAGTTAAGATTGACTTGACAAAAATAATATTTTCTCAAAAAAAAAATCTGAGATTGTACACTAAAGTGAACTGGTCTTGTATGGTGGAGACACAAAACGGGATTTAGAGCCCCTATAACTAGGCTAGCTTAATACACGAGATGTAGACACTCAACGGAGCTCAAATCCCCCTAAAAACTAGGCTAGTTAAGACTGACTTGACAAAAATTATATTTTCTCAAATATAACAAAATCTGAGATTTTACACTAAAGTGAACTGGTCTTGTATGGTGGAGACACAAAACGGGATTTAGAGCCCATATAACTAGGCTAGCTTAATACACGAGACGTAGACACACAACGGAGCTCAAATCCCCCTAAAAACTAGGCTAGTTAAGATTGAATTGACAAAAATAATAGTTTCTCAAAAAAAATCTGAGATTGTACACTAAAGTGAACTGGTCTTGTATGGTGGAGACACAAAACGGGATTTAGAGCCCCTATAACTAGGCTAGCTTAATTCACGAGACGTAGGCACACAACGAAGCTCAAATCCCCCTAAAAACTAGGCTAGTTAAATTAAGATTGAATTGACAAAAATATTATTTAAAAAAAAAAAAAAATCTGAGATTGTACACTAAAGTGAACTGGTCTTGTATGGTGGAGACACAAAACGGGATTTAGAGCCCATATAACTAGGCTAGCTTAATACAGTAGACGTAGACACACAACGGGGCTCAAATCCCCCTAAAAACTAGGCTAGTTAAGATTGACTTGACAAAAATAATATTTTCTCAAAAAACAAATCTGAGATTGTACACTAAACTGAACTGGTCTTGTATGGTGGAGACACAAAACGGGATTTAGAGCCCCTATAACTAGGCTAGCTAAATGCCCGAGCCGTAGACACACAACGGAGCTCAAATCCCCCTAAAAACTAGGCTAGTTAAGATTGACTTGACAAAAATAATATTTTCTCAAAAAAAAATCTGAGATTGTACACTAAAGTGAACTGGTCTTGTATGGTGGAGACACAAAACGGGATTTAGAGCCCCCATAACTAGGCTAGCTTAATACACGAGACGTAGACACACAACGGAGCTCAAATTCCCCTAAAAACTAGGCTAGTTAAGATTGACTTGACAAAAATAATATTTTCTCAAAAAAAAAAATCTGAGATTGTACACTAAAGTGAACTGGTCTTGTATGGTGGAGACACAAAACGGGATTTAGAGCCCATATAACTAGGCTAGCTTAATACAGTAGACGTAGACACACAACGGGGCTCAAATCCCCCTAAAAACTAGGCTAGTTAAGATTGACTTGACAAAAATAATATTTTCTAAAAAAAAAAATCTGAGATTGTACACTAAAGTGAACTGGTCTTGTATGGTGGAGACACAAAACGGGATTTAGAGCCCCTTTAACTAGGCTAGCTTGATACGCGAGACGTAGACACACAACGGAGCTCAAATGACCCTAAAAACTAGGCTAGTTAAGATTGACTTGACAAAAATATTATTTTCTCAAAAACAAAAAAATTCTGAGATTGTACACTACAGTGAACTGGTCTTGTATGGTGGAGACACAAAACGGGATTTAGAGCCCCTATAACTAGGCTAGCTTAATACACGAGATGTATACACACAACGGAGCTCAAATCCCCCTAAAAACTAGGCTAGTTAAGATTGACTTGACAAAAATAATATTTTCTCAAAAAACAAATCTGAGATTGTACACTAAACTGAACTGGTCTTGTATGGTGGAGACACAAAACGGGATTTAGAGCCCCTATAACTAGGCTAGCTAAATGCCCGAGCCGTAGACACACAACGGAGCTCAAATCCCCCTAAAAACTAGGCTAGTTAAGATTGACTTGACAAAAATAATATTTTCTCAAAAAAAAAATCTGAGATTGTACACTAAAGTGAACTGGTCTTGTATGGTGGAGACACAAAACGGGATTTAGAGCCCCCATAACTAGGCTAGCTTAATACACGAGACGTAGACACACAACGGAGCTCAAATCCCCCTAAAAACTAGGCTAGTTAAGATTGACTTGACAAAAATAATATTTTCTCAAAAAAAAAATCTGAGATTGTACACTAAAGTGAACTGGTCTTGTATGGTGGAGACACAAAACGGGATTTAGAGCCCATATAACTAGGCTAGCTTAATACAGTAGACGTAGACACACAACGGGGCTCAAATCCCCCTAAAAACTAGGCTAGTTAAGATTGACTTGACAAAAATAATATTTTCTAAAAAAAAAAATCTGAGATTGTACACTAAAGTGAACTGGTCTTGTATGGTGGAGACACAAAACGGGATTTAGAGCCCCTTTAACTAGGCTAGCTTGATACGCGAGACGTAGACACACAACGGAGCTCAAATGACCCTAAAAACTAGGCTAGTTAAGATTGACTTGACAAAAATATTATTTTCTCAAAAACAAAAAATATCTGAGATTGTACACTACAGTGAACTGGTCTTGTATGGTGGAGACACAAAACGGGATTTAGAGCCCCTATAACTAGGCTAGCTTAATACACGAGACGTAGACACACAACGGAGCTCAAATCCCCCTAAAAACTAGGCTAGTTAAGATTGAATTGACAAAAATAATATTTTCTCAAAAAAAAACTGAGATTGTACACTAAAGTGAACTGGTCTTGTATGGTGGAGACACAAAACGGGATTTAGAGCCCCTATAACTAGGCTAGCTTAATACACGAGACGTAGACACACAACAGAGCTCAAATCCCCCTAAAAACTAGGCTAGTTAAGATTGAATTGACAAAACTAATATTTTATCAAAAAAAAAATCTGAGATTGTACACTAAAGTGAACTGGTCTTGTATGGTGGAGACACAAAACGGGATTTAGAGCCCATATAACTAGGCTAGCTTAATACACAAGACGTAGACACACAACGGAGCTCAAATCCCCCTAAAAACTAGGCTAGTTAAGATTGAATTGACAAAAATATTATTTTCTCAAAAACAAAATCTGAGATTGTACACTAAAGTGAACTGGTCTTGTATGGTGGAGACACAAAACGGGATTTAGAGCCCCTATAACTAGGCTAGCAAAATGCCCGAGCCGTAGACACACAACGGAGCTCAAATCCCCCTAAAAACTAGGCTAGTTAAGATTGAATTGACAAAAATAATATTTTCTCAAAAAAAAATCTGAGATTGTACACTAAAGTGAACTGGTCTTGTATGGTGGAGACACAAAACGGGATTTAGAGCCCCTATAACTAGGCTAGCTTAATACACGAGATGTAGACACTCAACGGAGCTCAAATCCCCCAAAAAACTAGGCTAGTTAAGACTGACTTGACAAAAATTATATTTTCTCAAATAAAAAAAAATCTGAGATTTTACACTAAAGTGAACTGGTCTTGTATGGTGGAGACACAAAACGGGATTTAGAGCCCATAAAACTTGGCTAGCTTAATACACGAGACGTAAACACACAACGGAGCTCAAATCACCCTAAAAACTAGGCTAGTAAAGATTGACTTGACAACAACAAAAAATTATCAAAAAAGAAAATTTGAGATTTTACACTAAATTGAACTGGTCTTGTATGGTGGATACACAAAACGGGATTTAGAGCCCCTATAACTAGGCTAGCTTACTACACGAGACGTAGACACACAACGGAGCTCAAATCCCCCTAAAAACTAGGCTAGTTAAGATTGAATTGACAAAAATAATATTTTCTCAAAACAAAAATCTGAGATTGTACACTAAAGTGAACTGGTCTTGTATGGTGGAGACACAAAACGGGATTTAGAGCCCATATAACTAGGCTAGCTTAATACAGTAGACGTAGACATACAACGGGGCTCAAATCCCCCTAAAAACTAGGCTAGTTAAGATTGACTTGACAAAAATAATATTTTCTAAAAAAAAAAAATCTGAGATTGTACACTAAAGTGAAAAGGTCTTGTATGGTGGAGACACAAAACGGGATTTAGAGCCCTTATAACTAGGCTAGCTTAATACACGAGACGTAGACACACAACGGGGCTCAAATCCCCCTAAAAACTAGGCTAGTTAAGATTGAATTGACAAAAATAATATTTTCTAAAACAAAAAATCTGAGATTGTACACTAAAGTGAACTGGTCTTGTATGGTGGAGACACAAAACGGGATTTAGAGCCCTTATAACTAGGCTAGCTTAATACACGAGACGTAGACACACAACGGGGCTCAAATCCCTCTAAAAACTACGCTAGTTAAGATTGAATTGACAAAAATATTATTTTCTCAAAACAAAAATCTGAGATTGTACACTAAAGTGAACTGGTCTTGTATGGTGGAGACACAAAACGGGATTTAGAGCCCATATAACTATGCTAGCTTAATACACGAGACGTAGACATACAACAGGGCTCAAATCCCCCTAAAAACTAGGCCTGTTAAGATTGACTTGACAAAAATAATATTTTCTCAAAACAAAAAAATCTGAGATTGTACACTAAAGTGAACTGGTCTTGTATGGTGGAGACACAAAACGGGATTTAGAGCCCTATAACTAGGCTAGCTTAATCCACAAGACGTAGACACACAACGGAGCTCAAATCCGCCTAAAAACTAGGCTAGTTAAGATTGAATTGACAAAAATAATATTTTCTCAAAAAACTAAAAATCTGAGATTGTACACTAAAGTGAACTGGTCTTGTATGGTGGAGACACAAAACGGGATTTAGAGCCCCTATAACTGGGCTAGCTTAATACACGAGACGTAGACACACAACAGAGCTCAAATCCCCCTAAAAACTAGGCTAGTTAAGATTGAATTGACAAAAATATTATTTTCTCAAAAAAAAAATCTGAGATTGTACACTAAAGTGAACTGGTCTTGTATGGTGGAGACAAAAAACGGGATTTAGAGCCCATATAACTAGGCTAGCTTAATACACGAGATGTAGACACTCAACGGAGCTCAAATCCCCCTAAAAACTACGCTAGTTAAGATTGACTTGGCAAAAATTATATTTTCTCAAATAAAAAAAAATTGAGATTTTACACTAAAGTGAACTGGTCTTGTATGGTGGATACACAAAACGGGATTTATAGCCCCTATAACTAGGCTAGCTTAATACACGAGACCTAGGCACACAACAGAGCTCAAATCCCCCTAAAAACTAGGCTAGTTAAGATTGAATTGACAAAAATAATATTTTCTCAAAAAAAAATCTGAGATTGTACACTAAAGTGAACTGCTCTTGTATGGTGCAGACACAAAACGGGATTTAGAGCCCATATAACTAGGCTAGCTTAATACAGTAGACGTAGACACACAACGGGGCTCAAATCCCCCTAAAAACGAGGCTAGTTAAGATTGACTTGACAAAAATAATATTTTCTCAAAAAACAAATCTGAGATTGTACACTAAAGTGAACTGGTCTTGTATGGTGGAGACACAAAACGGGATTTAGAGCCCCTATAACTAGGCTAGCTAAATGCCCGAGCCGTAGACACACAACGGAGCTCAAATCCCCCTAAAAACTAGGCTAGTTAAGATTGACTTGACAAAAATAATATTTTCTCAAAAAAAAAAATCTGAGATTGTACACTAAAGTGAACTGGTCTTGTATGGTGGAGACACAAAACGGGATTTAGAGCCCATATAACTAGGCTAGCTTAATACAGTAGACGTAGACACACAACGGGGCTCAAATCCCCCTAAAAACTAGGCTAGTTAAGATTGACTTGACAAAAATAATATTTTCTAAAAAAAAAAATCTGAGATTGTACACTAAAGTGAACTGGTCTTGTATGGTGGAGACACAAAACGGGATTTAGAGCCCCTTTAACTAGGCTAGCTTGATACGCGAGACGTAGACACACAACGGAGCTCAAATGACCCTAAAAACTAGGCTAGTTAAGATTGACTTGACAAAAATATTATTTTCTCAAAAACAAAAAATTTCTGAGATTGTACACTACAGTGAACTGGTCTTGTATGGTGGAGACACAAAACGGGATTTAGAGCCCCTATAACTAGGCTAGCTTAATACACGAGATGTATACACACAACGGAGCTCAAATCCCCCTAAAAACTAGGCTAGTTAAGATTGACTTGACAAAAATAATATTTTCTCAAAAAACAAATCTGAGATTGTACACTAAACTGAACAGGTCTTGTATGGTGGAGACACAAAACGGGATTTAGAGCCCCTATAACTAGGCTAGCTAAATGCCCGAGCCGTAGACACACAACGGAGCTCAAATCCCCCTAAAAACTAGGCTAGTTAAGATTGACTTGACAAAAATAATATTTTCTCAAAAAAAAAATCTGAGATTGTACACTAAAGTGAACTGGTCTTGTATGGTGGAGACACAAAACGGGATTTAGAGCCCCCATAACTAGGCTAGCTTAATACACGAGACGTAGACACACAACGGAGCTCAAATCCCCCTAAAAACTAGGCTAGTTAAGATTGACTTGACAAAAATAATATTTTCTCAAAAAAAAAATCTGAGATTGTACACTAAAGTGAACTGGTCTTGTATGGTGGAGACACAAAACGGGATTTAGAGCCCATATAACTAGGCTAGCTTAATACAGTAGACGTAGACACACAACGGGGCTCAAATCCCCCTAAAAACTAGGCTAGTTAAGATTGACTTGACAAAAATAATATTTTCTAAAAAAAAAAATCTGAGATTGTACACTAAAGTGAACTGGTCTTGTATGGTGGAGACACAAAACGGGATTTAGAGCCCCTTTAACTAGGCTAGCTTGATACGCGAGACGTAGACACACAACGGAGCTCAAATGACCCTAAAAACTAGGCTAGTTAAGATTGACTTGACAAAAATATTATTTTCTCAAAAACAAAAAATATCTGAGATTGTACACTACAGTGAACTGGTCTTGTATGGTGGAGACACAAAACGGGATTTAGAGCCCCTATAACTAGGCTAGCTTAATACACGAGACGTAGACACACAACGGAGCTCAAATCCCCCTAAAAACTAGGCTAGTTAAGATTGAATTGACAAAAATAATATTTTCTCAAAAAAAAACTGAGATTGTACACTAAAGTGAACTGGTCTTGTATGGTGGAGACACAAAACGGGATTTAGAGCCCCTATAACTAGGCTAGCTTAATACACGAGACGTAGACACACAACAGAGCTCAAATCCCCCTAAAAACTAGGCTAGTTAAGATTGAATTGACAAAACTAATATTTTATCAAAACAAAAATCTGAGATTGTACACTAAAGTGAACTGGTCTTGTATGGTGGAGACACAAAACGGGATTTAGAGCCCATATAACTAGGCTAGCTTAATACACAAGACGTAGACACACAACGGAGCTCAAATCCCCCTAAAAACTAGGCTAGTTAAGATTGAATTGACAAAAATATTATTTTCTCAAAAACAAAATCTGAGATTGTACACTAAAGTGAACTGGTCTTGTATGGTGGAGACACAAAACGGGATTTAGAGCCCCTATAACTAGGCTAGCAAAATGCCCGAGCCGTAGACACACAACGGAGCTCAAATCCCCCTAAAAACTAGGCTAGTTAAGATTGAATTGACAAAAATAATATTTTCTCAAAAAAAAATCTGAGATTGTACACTAAAGTGAACTGGTCTTGTATGGTGGAGACACAAAACGGGATTTAGAGCCCCTATAACTAGGCTAGCTTAATACACGAGATGTAGACACTCAACGGAGCTCAAATCCCCCTAAAAACTAGGCTAGTTAAGACTGACTTGACAAAAATTATATTTTCTCAAATAAAAAAAAATCTGAGATTTTACACTAAAGTGAACTGGTCTTGTATGGTGGAGACACAAAACGGGATTTAGAGCCCATAAAACTTGGCTAGCTTAATACACGAGACGTAAACACACAACGGAGCTCAAATCACCCTAAAAACTAGGCTAGTAAAGATTGACTTGACAACAACAAAAAATTATCAAAAAAGAAAATTTGAGATTTTACACTAAATTGAACTGGTCTTGTATGGTGGATACACAAAACGGGATTTAGAGCCCCTATAACTAGGCTAGCTTACTACACGAGACGTAGACACACAACGGAGCTCAAATCCCCCTAAAAACTAGGCTAGTTAAGATTGAATTGACAAAAATAATATTTTCTCAAAAAAAAAATCTGAGATTGTACACTAAAGTGAACTGGTCTTGTATGGTGGAGACACAAAACGGGATTTAGAGCCCATATAACTAGGCTAGCTTAATACAGTAGACGTAGACATACAACGGGGCTCAAATCCCCCTAAAAACTAGGCTAGTTAAGATTGACTTGACAAAAATAATATTTTCTAAAAAAAAAAAATCTGAGATTGTACACTAAAGTGAAAAGGTCTTGTATGGTGGAGACACAAAACGGGATTTAGAGCCCTTATAACTAGGCTAGCTTAATACACGAGACGTAGACACACAACGGGGCTCAAATCCCCCTAAAAACTAGGCTAGTTAAGATTGAATTGACAAAAATAATATTTTCTAAAACAAAAAATCTGAGATTGTACACTAAAGTGAACTGGTCTTGTATGGTGGAGACACAAAACGGGATTTAGAGCCCTTATAACTAGGCTAGCTTAATACACGAGACGTAGACACACAACGGGGCTCAAATCCCTCTAAAAACTACGCTAGTTAAGATTGAATTGACAAAAATATTATTTTCTCAAAACAAAAATCTGAGATTGTACACTAAAGTGAACTGGTCTTGTATGGTGGAGACACAAAACGGGATTTAGAGCCCATATAACTATGCTAGCTTAATACACGAGACGTAGACATACAACAGGGCTCAAATCCCCCTAAAAACTAGGCCTGTTAAGATTGACTTGACAAAAATAATATTTTCTCAAAAAAAAAAAATCTGAGATTGTACACTAAAGTGAACTGGTCTTGTATGGTGGAGACACAAAACGGGATTTAGAGCCCTATAACTAGGCTAGCTTAATCCACAAGACGTAGACACACAACGGAGCTCAAATCCGCCTAAAAACTAGGCTAGTTAAGATTGAATTGACAAAAATAATATTTTCTCAAAAAACTAAAAATCTGAGATTGTACACTAAAGTGAACTGGTCTTGTATGGTGGAGACACAAAACGGGATTTAGAGCCCCTATAACTGGGCTAGCTTAATACACGAGACGTAGACACACAACAGAGCTCAAATCCCCCTAAAAACTAGGCTAGTTAAGATTGAATTGACAAAAATATTATTTTCTCAAAAAAAAAATCTGAGATTGTACACTAAAGTGAACTGGTCTTGTATGGTGGAGACACAAAACGGGATTTAGAGCCCCTATAACTAGGCTAGCTAAATGCCCGAGCCGTAGACACACAACGGAGCTCAAATCACCCTAAAAACTAGGCTAGTTAAGATTGACTTGACAAAAATAATACTTTCTCCAAAAAAAAATCTGAGATTGTACACTAAAGTGAACTGGTCTTGTATGGTGGAGACAAAAAACGGGATTTAGAGCCCATATAACTAGGCTAGCTTAATACACGAGATGTAGACACTCAACGGAGCTCAAATCCCCCTAAAAACTACGCTAGTTAAGATTGACTTGGCAAAAATTATATTTTCTCAAATAAAAAAAAAATTTAGATTTTACACTAAAGTGAACTGGTCTTGTATGGTGGATACACAAAACGGGATTTATAGCCCCTATAACTAGGCTAGCTTAATACACGAGACCTAGGCACACAACAGAGCTCAAATCCCCCTAAAAACTAGGCTAGTTAAGATTGAATTGACAAAAATAATATTTTCTCAAAAAAAAAATCTGAGATTGTACACTAAAGTGAACTGCTCTTGTATGGTGCAGACACAAAACGGGATTTAGAGCCCATATAACTAGGCTAGCTTAATACAGTAGACGTAGACACACAACGGGGCTCAAATCCCCCTAAAAACGAGGCTAGTTAAGATTGACTTGACAAAAATAATATTTTCTCAAAAAACAAATCTGAGATTGTACACTAAAGTGAACTGGTCTTGTATGGTGGAGACACAAAACGGGATTTAGAGCCCCTATAACTAGGCTAGCTAAATGCCCGAGCCGTAGACACACAACGGAGCTCAAATCCCCCTAAAAACTAGGCTAGTTAAGATTGACTTGACAAAAATAATATTTTCTCAAAAAAAAAATCTGAGATTGTACACTAAAGGGAAATGGTCTTGTATGGTGGAGACACAAAACGGGATTTAGAGCCCCTATAACTAGGCTAGCTTAATACACGAGATGTAGACACTCAACGGAGCTCAAATCCCCCTAAAAACTAGGCTAGTTAAGACTGACTTGACAAAAATTATATTTTCTCAAATAAAAAAAAATCTGAGATTTTACACTAAAGTAAACTGGTCTTGTATGGTGGAGACACAAAACGGGATTTAGAGCCCATACAACTAGGCTAAGCTTAATACACGAGACCGTAACACACAACGGAGCTCAAATCACCCTAAAAACTAGGCTAGTAAAGATTGACTTGACAACAACAAAAAATTCTCAAAAAAGAAAATTTGAGATTTTACACTAAAGTGAACTGGTCTTGTATGGTGGATACACAAAACGGGATTTAGAGCCCCTATAACTAGGCTATCTTAATACACGAGGCGTAGACACACAACGGAGCTCAAATCCCCCTAAAAACTAGGCTAGTTAAGATTGAATTGACAAAATAATATTTTCTAAAAAAAAAAAAAAAAATCTGAGATTGTACACTAAAGTGAACTGGTCTTGTATGGTGGAGACACAAAACGGCATTTAGAGCCCATATAACTAGGCTAGCTTAATACAGTAGACGTAGACACACAACGGGGCTCAAATCCCCCTAAAAAACTAGGCTAGTTAAGATTGACTTGACAAAAATAATATTTTCTAAAAAAAAAAATCTGAGATTGTACACTAAAGTGAAAAGGTCTTGTATGGTGGAGACACAAAACGGGATTTAGAGCCCATATACTAGGCTAGCTTAATACACGAGACGTAGACACACAACGGAGCTCAAATCCCCTAAAGAAATAGGCTAGTTAAGATTGAATTGACAAAAATAATATTTTCTCAAAAATAAAAAATCTGAGATTTTACACTAAAGTGAACTGGTCTTGTATGGTGGAGACACAAAACGGGATTTAGAGCCCCTATAACTAGGCTAGCTTAATACACGAGATGTAGACACTCAACGGAGCTCAAATCCCCCTAAAAACTAGGCTAGTTAAGACTGACTTGACAAAAATTATATTTTCTCAAATAAAAAAAAAATCTGAGATTTTACACTAAAGTGAACTGGTCTTGTATGGTGGAGACACAAAACGGGATTTAGAGCCCATAAAACTAGGCTAGCTTAATACACGAGACGTAAACACACAACGGAGCTTAAATACCCTAAAAACTAGGCTAGTAAAGATTGACTTGACAAAAAAAAAAAAAATCTCAAAAAAGAAAATTTGAGATTTTACACTAAAGTGAACTGGTCTTGTATGGTGGATACACACAAAACGGGATTTAGAGCCCCCATAACTGGGCTAGCTTAATACACGAGACGTAGACACAACGGAGCTCAAATCCCCATAAAAACTAGGCTAGTTAAGATTGAATTGACAAAAATAATATTTTCTCAAAAAACAAATCTGAGATTGTACAATAAAGTGAACTGGTCTTGTATAGTGGAGACACAAAACGGGATTTAGAGCCCATATAACTAGGCTAGCTTAATACAGTAGACGTAGACACACAACGGGGCTCAAATCCCCCTAAAAACTAGGCTAGTTAAGATTGACTTGACAAAAATAATATTTTCTAAAAAAAAAAATCTGAGATTGTACACTAAAGTGAACTGGTCTTGTATGGTGGAGACACAAAACGGGATTTAGAGCCCCTTTAACTAGGCTAGCTTGATACGCGAGACGTAGACACACAACGGAGCTCAAATCCCCCTAAAAACTAGGCTAGTTAAGATTGACTTGACAAAAATATTATTTTCTCAAAAACAAAAAATATCTGAGATTGTACACTACAGTGAACTGGTCTTGTATGGTGGAGACACAAAACGGGATTTAGAGCCCCTATAACTAGGCTAGCTTAATACACGAGACGTAGACACACAACGGAGCTCAAATCCCCCTAAAAACTAGGCTAGTTAAGATTGAATTGACAAAAATAATATTTTCTCAAAAAAAAACTGAGATTGTACACTAAAGTGAACTGGTCTTGTATGGTGGAGACACAAAACGGGATTTAGAGCCCCTATAACTAGGCTAGCTTAATACACGAGACGTAGACACACAACAGAGCTCAAATCCCCCTAAAAACTAGGCTAGTTAAGATTGAATTGACAAAAATAATATTTTATCAAAACAAAAATCTGAGATTGTACACTAAAGTGAACTGGTCTTGTATGGTGGAGACACAAAACGGGATTTAGAGCCCATATAACTAGGCTAGCTTAATACACAAGACGTAGACACACAACGGAGCTCAAATCCCCCTAAAAACTAGGCTAGTTAAGATTGAATTGACAAAAATAATATTTTCTCAAAAAAAAAAAATCTGAGATTGTACACTAAAGTGAACTGGTCTTGTATGGTGGAGACACAAAACGGGATTTAGAGCCCCTATAACTAGGCTAGCTAAATGCCCGAGCCGTAGACACACAACGGAGCTCAAATCCCCCTAAAAACTAGGCTAGTTAAGATTGAATTGACAAAAATAATATTTTCTCAAAAAAAAATCTGAGATTGTACACTAAAGTGAACTGGTCTTGTATGGTGGAGACACAAAACGGGATTTAGAGTCCCTATAACTAGGCTAGCTTAATACACGAGATGTAGACACTCAACGGAGCTCAAATCCCCTAAAAACTAGGCTAGTTAAGACTGACTTGACAAAAAATTTATTTTCTCAAATTAAAAAAAATCTGAGATTTTACACTAAAGTGAACTGGTCTTGTATGGTGGAGACACAAAACGGGATTTAGAGCCCAAAAAACTTGGCTAGCTTAATACACGAGACGTAATCACACAACGGAGCTCAAATCACCCTAAAAACTAGGCTAGTAAAGATTGACTTGACAACAACAAAAAATTCTCAAAAAAGAAAATTTGAGATTTTACACTAAAGTGAACTGGTCTTGTATGGTGGATACACAAAACGGGATTTAGAGCCCCTATAACTAGGCTAGCTTACTACACGAGACGTAGACACACAACGGAGCTCAAATCCCCCTAAAAACTAGGCTAGTTAAGATTGAATTGACAAAAATAATATTTTCTCAAAAAAAAAAATCTGAGATTGTACACTAAAGTGAACTGGTCTTGTATCGTGGAGACACAAAACGGGATTTAGAGCCCATATAACTAGGCTAGCTTAATACAGTAGACGTAGATATACAACGGGGCTCAAATCCCCCTAAAAACTAGGCTAGTTAAGATTGACTTGACAAAAATAATATTTTCTAAAAAAAAAAAATCTGAGATTGTACACTAAAGTGAAAAGGTCTTGTATGGAGGAGACACAAACGGGATTTAGAGCCCTTATAACTAGGCTAGCTTAATACACGAGACGTAGACACACAACGGGGCTCAAATCCCCCTAAAAACTAGGCTAGTTAAGATTGAATTGACAAAAATAATATTTTCTAAAACAAAAAATCTGAGATTGTACACTAAAGTGAACTGGTCTTGTATGGTGGAGACACAAAACGGGATTTAGAGCCCTTATAACTAGGCTAGCTTAATACACGAGACGTAGACACACAACGGGGCTCAAATCCCTCTAAAAACTACGCTAGTTAAGATTGAATTGACAAAAATATTATTTTCTCAAAACAAAAATCTGAGATTGTACACTAAAGTGAACTGGTCTTGTATGGTGGAGACACAAAACGGGATTTAGAGCCCATATAACTATGCTAGCTTAATACACGAGACGTAGACATACAACAGGGCTCAAATCCCCCTAAAAACTAGGCCTGTTAAGATTGACTTGACAAAAATAATATTTTCTCAAAAAAACAAAATCTGAGATTGTACACTAAAGTGAACTGGTCTTGTATGGTGGAGACACAAAACGGGATTTAGAGCCCTATAACTAGGCTAGCTTAATCCACAAGACGTAGACACACAACGGAGCTCAAATCCGCCTAAAAACTAGGCTAGTTAAGATTGAATTGACAAAAATAATATATTCTCAAAAAACTAAAAATCTGAGATTGTACACTAAAGTGAACTGGTCTTGTATGGTGGAGACACAAAACGGGATTTAGAGCCCCTATAACTGGGCTAGCTTAATACACGAGACGTAGACACACAACAGAGCTCAAATCCCCCTAAAAACTAGGCTAGTTAAGATTGAATTGACAAAAATATTATTTTCTCAAAAAAAAAATCTGAGATTGTACACTAAAGTGAACTGGTCTTGTATGGTGGAGACACAAAACGGGATTTAGAGCCCCTATAACTAGGCTAGCTAAATGCCCGAGCCGTAGACACACAACGGAGCTCAAATCCCCCTAAAAACTAGGCTAGTTAAGATTGACTTGACAAAAATAATACTTTCTCCAAAAAAAAATCTGAGATTGTACACTAAAGTGAACTGGTCTTGTATGGTGGAGACAAAAAACGGGATTTAGAGCCCCTATAACTAGGCTAGCTTAATTCACGAGATGTAGACACTCAACGGAGCTCAAATCCCCCTAAAAACTACGCTAGTTAAGATTGACTTGACAAAAATAATATTTTCTCAAATAAAAAAAAATTTGAGATTTTACACTAAAGTGAACTGGTCTTGTATGGTGGATCCACAAAACGGGATTTAGAGCCCCTATAACTAGGCTAGCTTAATACAGTAGACGTAGACGCACAACGGGGCTCAAATCCCCCTAAAAACGAGGCTAGTTAAGATTGACTTGACAAAAATAATATTTTCTCAAAAAACAAATCTGAGATTGTACACTAAAGTGAACTGGTCTTGTATGGTGGAGACACAAAACGGGATTTAGAGCCCCTATAACTAGGCTAGCTAAATGTCCGAGCCGTAGACACACAACGGAGCTCAAATCCCCCTAAAAACTAGGCTAGTTAAGATTGACTTGACAAAAATAATATTTTCTCAAAAAAAAAATCTGAGATTGTACACTAAAGGGAACTGGTCTTGTATGGTGGAGACACAAAACGGGATTTAGAGCCCCTATAACTAGGCTAGCTTAATACACGAGATGTAGACACTCAACGGAGCTCAAATCCCCCTAAAAACTAGGCTAGTTAAGACTGACTTGACAAAAATTATATTTTCTCAAATAAAAAAAAATCTGAGATTTTACACTAAAGTGAACTGGTCTTGTATGGTGGAGACACAAAACGGGATTTAGAGCCCATACAACTAGGCTAGCTTAATACACGAGACGTAACACACAACGGAGCTCAAATCACCCTAAAAACTAGGCTAGTAAAGATTGACTTGACAACAACAAAAAATTCTCAAAAAAGAAAATTTGAGATTTTACACTAAAGTGAACTGGTCTTGTATGGTGGATACACAAAACGGGATTTAGAGCCCCTATAACTAGGCTATCTTAATACACGAGGCGTAGACACACAACGGAGCTCAAATCCCCCTAAAAACTAGGCTAGTTAAGATTGAATTGACAAAAATAATATTTTCTCAAAAAAAACAAAATCTGAGATTGTACACTAAAGTGAACTGGTCTTGTATGGTGGAGACACAAAACGGCATTTAGAGCCCATATAACTAGGCTAGCTTAATACAGTAGACGTAGACACACAACGGGGCTCAAATCCCCCTAAAAACTAGCCTAGTTAAGATTGACTTGACAAAAATAATATTTTCTAAAAAAAAAAATCTGAGATTGTACACTAAAGTGAAAAGGTCTTGTATGGTGGAGACACAAAACGGGATTTAGAGCCCATATAACTAGGCTAGCTTAATACAGGAGACGTAGACACAACGGAGCTCAAATCTCCCTAAAAACTAGGCTAGTTAAGATTGACTTGACAAAAATAATATTTTCTCAAAAAAAAAAATCTGAGATTGTACACTAAAGTGAAAAGGTCTTGTATGGTGGAGACACAAAACGGGATTTAGAGCCCATATAACTAGGCTAGCTTAATACACGAGACGTAGACACACAACGGAGCTCAAATCCCCTAAAGAACTAGGCTAGTTAAGATTGAATTGACAAAAATAATATTTTCTCAAAAAACAAAAAATCTGAGATTTTACACTAAAGTGAACTGGTCTTGTATGGTGGAGACACAAAACGGGATTTAGAGCCCCTATAACTAGGCTAGCTTAATACACGAGATGTAGACACTCAACGGAGCTCAAATCCCCATAAAAACTAGGCTAGTTAAGACTGACTTGACAAAAATTATATTTTCTCAAATAAAAAAAAATCTGAGATTTTACACTAAAGTGAACTGGTCTTGTATGGTGGAGACACAAAACGGGATTTAGAGCCCATAAAACTAGGCTAGCTTAATACACGAGACGTAAACACACAACGGAGCTCAAATCACCCTAAAAACTAGGCTAGTAAAGATTGACTTGACAAAAAAAAAAAATCTCAAAAAAGAAAATTTGAGATTTTACACTAAAGTGAACTGGTCTTGTATGGTGGATACACAAAACGGGATTTAGAGCCCCCATAACTGGGCTAGCTTAATACACGAGACGTAGACACAACGGAGCTCAAATCCCCATAAAAACTAGGCTAGTTAAGATTGAATTGACAAAAATAATATTTTCTCAAAAAAAAAATCTGAGATTGTACAATAAAGTGAACTGGTCTTGTATAGTGGAGACACAAAACGGGATTTAGAGCCCATATAACTAGGCTAGCTTAATACAGTAGACGTAGACACACAACGGGGCTCAAATCCCCCTAAAAACTAGGCTAGTTAAGATTGACTTGACAAAAATAATATTTTCTAAAAAAAAAAATCTGAGATTGTACACTAAAGTGAACTGGTCTTGTATGGTGGAGACACAAAACGGGATTTAGAGCCCCTTTAACTAGGCTAGCTTGATACGTGAGACGTAGACACACAACGGAGCTCAAATCCCCCTAAAAACTAGGCTAGTTAAGATTGAATTGACAAAAATATTATTTTCTCAAAAAAAAACTGAGATTGTACACTAAAGTGAACTGGTCTTGTATGGTGGAGACACAAAACGGGATTTAGAGCCCCTATAACTAGGCTAGCTTAATACACGAGACGTAGACACACAACAGAGCTCAAATCCCCCTAAAAACTAGGCTAGTTAAGATTGAATTGACAAAAATAATATTTTATCAAAAAAAAAATCTGAGATTGTACACTAAAGTGAACTGGTCTTGTATGGTGGAGACACAAAACGGGATTTAGAGCCCATATAACTAGGCTAGCTTAATACACAAGACGTAGACACACAACGGAGCTCAAATCCCCCTAAAAACTAGGCTAGTTAAGATTGAATTGACAAAAATAATATTTTCTCAAAAAAAAAAATCTGAGATTGTACACTAAAGTGAACTGGTCTTGTATGGTGGAGACACAAAACGGGATTTAGAGCCCCTATAACTAGGCTAGCTAAATGCCCGAGCCGTAGACACACAACGGAGCTCAAATCCCCCTAAAAACTAGGCTAGTTAAGATTGAATTGACAAAAATAATATTTTCTCAAAAAAAAATCTGAGATTGTACACTAAAGTGAACTGGTCTTGTATGGTGGAGACACAAAACGGGATTTAGAGCCCCTATAACTAGGCTAGCTTAATACACGAGATGTAGACACTCAACGGAGCTCAAATCCCCCTAAAAACTAGGCTAGTTAAGACTGACTTGACAAAAATTTTATTTTCTCAAATAAAAAAAAATCTGAGATTTTACACTAAAGTGAACTGGTCTTGTATGGTGGAGACACAAAACGGGATTTAGAGCCCAAAAAACTTGGCTAGCTTAATACACGAGACGTAATCACACAACGGAGCTCAAATCACCCTAAAAACTAGGCTAGTAAAGATTGACTTGACAACAACAAAAAATTCTCAAAAAAGAAAATTTGAGATTTTACACTAAAGTGAACTGGTCTTGTATGGTGGATACACAAAACGGGATTTAGAGCCCCTATAACTAGGCTAGCTTACTACACGAGACGTAGACACACAACGGAGCTCAAATCCCCCTAAAAACTAGGCTAGTTAAGATTGAATTGACAAAAATAATATTTTCTCAAAAAAAAAAATCTGAGATTGTACACTAAAGTGAACTGGTCTTGTATCGTGGAGACACAAAACGGGATTTAGACCCCATATAACTAGGCTAGCTTAATACAGTAGACGTAGACATACAACGGGGCTCAAATCCCCCTAAAAACTAGGCTAGTTAAGATTGACTTGACAAAAATAATATTTTCTAAAAAAAAAAAATCTGAGATTGTACACTAAAGTGAAAAGGTCTTGTATGGAGGAGACACAAACGGGATTTAGAGCCCTTATAACTAGGCTAGCTTAATACACGAGACGTAGACACACAACGGGGCTCAAATCCCCCTAAAAACTAGGCTAGTTAAGATTGAATTGACAAAAATAATATTTTCTAAAACAAAAAATCTGAGATTGTACACTAAAGTGAACTGGTCTTGTATGGTGGAGACACAAAACGGGATTTAGAGCCCTTATAACTAGGCTAGCTTAATACACGAGACGTAGACACACAACGGGGCTCAAATCCCTCTAAAAACTACGCTAGTTAAGATTGAATTGACAAAAATATTATTTTCTCAAAACAAAAATCTGAGATTGTACACTAAAGTGAACTGGTCTTGTATGGTGGAGACACAAAACGGGATTTAGAGCCCATATAACTATGCTAGCTTAATACACGAGACGTAGACATACAACAGGGCTCAAATCCCCCTAAAAACTAGGCCTGTTAAGATTGACTTGACAAAAATAATATTTTATCAAAAAAACAAAATCTGAGATTGTACACTAAAGTGAACTGGTCTTGTATGGTGGAGACACAAAACGGGATTTAGAGCCCGATAACTAGGCTAGCTTAATCCACAAGACGTAGACACACAACGGAGCTCAAATCCGCCTAAAAACTAGGCTAGTTAAGATTGAATTGACAAAAATAATATATTCTCAAAAAACTAAAAATCTGAGATTGTACACTAAAGTGAACTGGTCTTGTATGGTGGAGACACAAAACGGGATTTAGAGCCCCTATAACTGGGCTAGCTTAATACACGAGACGTAGACACACAACAGAGCTCAAATCCCCCTAAAAACTAGGCTAGTTAAGATTGAATTGACAAAAATATTATTTTCTCAAAAAAAAAATCTGAGATTGTACACTAAAGTGAACTGGTCTTGTATGGTGGAGACACAAAACGGGATTTAGAGCCCCTATAACTAGGCTAGCTAAATGCAAGAGCCGTAGACACACAACGGAGCTCAAATCCCCCTAAAAACTAGGCTAGTTAAGATTGACTTGACAAAAATAATACTTTCTCCAAAAAAAAAATCTGAGATTGTACACTAAAGTGAACTGGTCTTGTATGGTGGAGACAAAAAACGGGATTTAGAGCCCCTATAACTAGGCTAGCTTAATACACGAGATGTAGACACTCAACGGAGCTCAAATCCCCCTAAAAACTACGCTAGTTAAGATTGACTTGACAAAAATAATATTTTCTCAAATAAAAAAAAAATTTGAGATTTTACACTAAAGTGAACTGGTCTTGTATGGTGGATACACAAAACGGGATTTAGAGCCCCTATAACTAGGCTAGCTTAATACAGTAGGCGTAGACACACAACGGGGCTCAAATCCCCCTAAAAACGAGGCTAGTTAAGATTGACTTAACAAAAATAATATTTTCTCAAAAAACAAATCTGAGATTGTACACTAAAGTGAACTGGTCTTGTATGGTGGAGACACAAAACGGGATTTAGAGCCCCTATAACTAGGCTAGCTAAATGTCCGAGCCGTAGACACACAACGGAGCTCAAATCCCCCTAAAAACTAGGCTAGTTAAGATTGAATTGACAAAAATAATATTTTCTCAAAAAAAAAAATCTGAGATTGTACACTAAAGTGAACTGGTCTTGTATGGTGGAGACACAAAACGGGATTTAGAGCCCCTATAACTAGGCTAGCTAAATGCCCGAGCCGTAGACACACAACGGAGCTCAAATCCCCCTAAAAACTAGGCTAGTTAAGATTGAATTGACAAAAATAATATTTTCTCAAAAAAAAATCTGAGATTGTACACTAAAGTGAACTGGTCTTGTATGGTGGAGACACAAAACGGGATTTAGAGCCCCTATAACTAGGCTAGCTTAATACACGAGATGTAGACACTCAACGGAGCTCAAATCCCCCTAAAAACTAGGCTAGTTAAGACTGACTTGACAAAAATTTTATTTTCTCAAATAAAAAAAAATCTGAGATTTTACACTAAAGTGAACTGGTCTTGTATGGTGGAGACACAAAACGGGATTTAGAGCCCAAAAAACTTGGCTAGCTTAATACACGAGACGTAATCACACAACGGAGCTCAAATCACCCTAAAAACTAGGCTAGTAAAGATTGACTTGACAACAACAAAAAATTCTCAAAAAAGAAAATTTGAGATTTTACACTAAAGTGAACTGGTCTTGTATGGTGGATACACAAAACGGGATTTAGAGCCCCTATAACTAGGCTAGCTTACTACACGAGACGTAGACACACAACGGAGCTCAAATCCCCCTAAAAACTAGGCTAGTTAAGATTGAATTGACAAAAATAATATTTTCTCAAAAAAAAAAATCTGAGATTGTACACTAAAGTGAACTGGTCTTGTATCGTGGAGACACAAAACGGGATTTAGAGCCCATATAACTAGGCTAGCTTAATACAGTAGACGTAGACATACAACGGGGCTCAAATCCCCCTAAAAACTAGGCTAGTTAAGATTGACTTGACAAAAATAATATTTTCTAAAAAAAAAAAATCTGAGATTGTACACTAAAGTGAAAAGGTCTTGTATGGAGGAGACACAAACGGGATTTAGAGCCCTTATAACTAGGCTAGCTTAATACACGAGACGTAGACACACAACGGGGCTCAAATCCCCCTAAAAACTAGGCTAGTTAAGATTGAATTGACAAAAATAATATTTTCTAAAACAAAAAATCTGAGATTGTACACTAAAGTGAACTGGTCTTGTATGGTGGAGACACAAAACGGGATTTAGAGCCCTTATAACTAGGCTAGCTTAATACACGAGACGTAGACACACAACGGGGCTCAAATCCCTCTAAAAACTACGCTAGTTAAGATTGAATTGACAAAAATATTATTTTCTCAAAACAAAAATCTGAGATTGTACACTAAAGTGAACTGGTCTTGTATGGTGGAGACACAAAACGGGATTTAGAGCCCATATAACTATGCTAGCTTAATACACGAGACGTAGACATACAACAGGGCTCAAATCCCCCTAAAAACTAGGCCTGTTAAGATTGACTTGACAAAAATAATATTTTCTCAAAAAAACAAAATCTGAGATTGTACACTAAAGTGAACTGGTCTTGTATGGTGGAGACACAAAACGGGATTTAGAGCCCTATAACTAGGCTAGCTTAATCCACAAGACGTAGACACACAACGGAGCTCAAATCCGCCTAAAAACTAGGCTAGTTAAGATTGAATTGACAAAAATAATATATTCTCAAAAAACTAAAAATCTGAGATTGTACACTAAAGTGAACTGGTCTTGTATGGTGGAGACACAAAACGGGATTTAGAGCCCCTATAACTGGGCTAGCTTAATACACGAGACGTAGACACACAACAGAGCTCAAATCCCCCTAAAAAATAGGCTAGTTAAGATTGAATTGACAAAAATATTATTTTCTCAAAAACAAAATCTGAGATTGTACACTAAAGTGAACTGGTCTTGTATGGTGGAGACACAAAACGGGATTTAGAGCCCCTATAACTAGGCTAGCTAAATGCCCGAGCCGTAGACACACAACGGAGCTCAAATCCCCCTAAAAACTAGGCTAGTTAAGATTGACTTGACAAAAATAATACTTTCTCCAAAAAAAAATCTGAGATTGTACACTAAAGTGAACTGGTCTTGTATGGTGGAGACAAAAAACGGGATTTAGAGCCCCTATAACTAGGCTAGCTTAATACACGAGATGTAGACACTCAACGGAGCTCAAATCCCCCTAAAAACTACGCTAGTTAAGATTGACTTGACAAAAATAATATTTTCTCAAATAAAAAAAAATTTGAGATTTTACACTAAAGTGAACTGGTCTTGTATGGTGGATACACAAAACGGGATTTAGAGCCCCTATAACTAGGCTAGCTTAATACAGTAGACGTAGACACACAACGGGGCTCAAATCCCCCTAAAAACGAGGCTAGTTAAGATTGACTTGACAAAAATAATATTTTCTCAAAAAACAAATCTGAGATTGTACACTAAAGTGAACTGGTCTTGTATGGTGGAGACACAAAACGGGATTTAGAGCCCCTATAACTAGGCTAGCTAAATGTCCGAGCCGTAGACACACAACGGAGCTCAAATCCCCCTAAAAACTAGGCTAGTTAAGATTGACTTGACAAAAATAATATTTTCTCAAAAAAAAAAATCTGAGATTGTACACTAAAGGGAACTGGTCTTGTATGGTGGAGACACAAAACGGGATTTAGAGCCCATATAACTAGGCTAGCTTAATACACGAGATGTAGACACTCAACGGAGCTCAAATCCCCCTAAAAACTAGGCTAGTTAAGACTGACTTGACAAAAATTATATTTTCTCAAATAAAAAAAAATCTGAGATTTTACACTAAAGTGAACTGGTCTTGTATGGTGGAGACACAAAACGGGATTTAGAGCCCATACAACTAGGCTAGCTTAATACACGAGACGTAACACACAACGGAGCTCAAATCACCCTAAAAACTAGGCTAGTAAAGATTGACTTGACAACAACAAAAAATTCTCAAAAAAGAAAATTTGAGATTTTACACTAAAGTGAACTGGTCTTGTATGGTGGATACACAAAACGGGATTTAGAGCCCCTATAACTAGGCTATCTTAATACACGAGGCGTAGACACACAACGGAGCTCAAATCCCCCTAAAAACTAGGCTAGTTAAGATTGAATTGACAAAAATAATATGTTCTCAAAAAAAAAAAAATCTGAGATTGTACACTAAAGTGAACTGGTCTTGTATGGTGGAGACACAAAACGGCATTTAGAGCCCATATAACTAGGCTAGCTTAATACAGTAGACGTAGACACACAACGGGGCTCAAATCCCCCTAAAAACTAGCCTAGTTAAGATTGACTTGACAAAAATAATATTTTCTAAAAAAAAAAATCTGAGATTGTACACTAAAGTGAAAAGGTCTTGTATGGTGGAGACACAAAACGGGATTTAGAGCCCATATAACTAGGCTAGCTTAATACAGGAGACGTAGACACAACGGAGCTCAAATCCCCCTAAAAACTAGGCTAGTTAAGATTGACTTGACAAAAATAATATTTTCTCAAAAAAAAAAATCTGAGATTGTACACTAAAGTGAAAAGGTCTTGTATGGTGGAGACACAAAACGGGATTTAGAGCCCATATAACTAGGCTAGCTTAATACACGAGACGTAGACACACAACGGAGCTCAAATCCCCTAAAGAACTAGGTTAGTTAAGATTGAATTGACAAAAATAATATTTTCTCAAAAAACAAAAAAATCTGAGATTTTACACTAAAGTGAACTGGTCTTGTATGGTGGAGACACAAAACGGGATTTAGAGCCCCTATAACTAGGCTAGCTTAATACACGAGATGTAGACACTCAACGGAGCTCAAATCCCCCTAAAAACTAGGCTAGTTAAGACTGACTTGACAAAAATTATATTTTCTCAAATAAAAAACAATCTGAGATTTTACACTAAAGTGAACTGGTCTTGTATGGTGGAGACACAAAACGGGATTTAGAGCCCATAAAACTAGGCTAGCTTAATACACGAGACGTAAACACACAACGGAGCTCAAATCACCCTAAAAACTAGGCTAGTAAAGATTGACTTGACAAAAAAAAAAAATCTCAAAAAAGAAAATTTGAGATTTTACACTAAAGTGAACTGGTCTTGTATGGTGGATACACAAAACGGGATTTAGAGCCCCCATAACTGGGCTAGCTTAATACACGAGACGTAGACACAACGGAGCTCAAATCCCCATAAAAACTAGGCTAGTTAAGATTGAATTGACAAAAATAATATTTTCTCAAAAAAAAAATCTGAGATTGTACAATAAAGTGAACTGGTCTTGTATGGTGGAGACACAAAACGGGATTTAGAGCCCATATAACTAGGCTAGCTTAATACAGTAGACGTAGACACACAACGGGGCTCAAATCCCCCTAAAAACTAGGCTAGTTAAGATTGACTTGACAAAAATAATATTTTCTAAAAAAAAAAATCTGAGATTGTACACTAAAGTGAACTGGTCTTGTATGGTGGAGACACAAAACGGGATTTAGAGCACCTTTAACTAGGCTAGCTTGATACGCGAGACGTAGACACACAACGGAGCACAAATCCCCATAAAAACTAGGCTAGTTAAGATTGAATTGACAAAAATAATATTTTATCAAAAAAAAAATCTGAGATTGTAAACTAAAGTGAAATGGTCTTGTATGGTGGAGACACAATACGGGATTTAGAGCCCATATAACTAGGCTAGCTTAATACACAAGACGTAGACACACAACGGAGCTCAAATCCCCCTAAAAACTAGGCTAGTTAAGATTGAATTGACAAAAATAATATTTTCTCAAAAAAAAAATCTGAGATTGTACACTAAAGTGAACTGGTCTTGTATGGTGGAGACACAAAACGGGATTTAGAGTCCCTATAACTAGGCTAGCTAAATGCCCGAGCCGTAGACACACAACGGAGCTCAAATTCCCCTAAAAACTAGGCTAGTTAAGATTGACTTGACAAAAATAATATTTTCTCAAAAAAAAAATCTGAGATTGTACACTAAAGTGAACTGGTCTTGTATGGTGGAGACACAAAACGGGATTTAGAGCCCCTATAACTAGGCTAGCTTAATACACGAGATGTAGACACTCAACGGAGCTCAAATCCCCCTAAAAACTAGGCTAGTTAAGACTGACTTGACAAAAATTATATTTTCTCAAATATAACAAAATCTGAGATTTTACACTAAAGTGAACTGGTCTTGTATGGTGGAGACACAAAACGGGATTTAGAGCCCATAAAACTAGGCTAGCTTAATACACGAGACGTATACACACAACGGAGCTCAAATCACCCTAAAAACTAGGCTAGTAAACATTGACTTGACAACAACAACAAATTCTCAAAAAAGAAAATTTGAGATTTTACACTAAAGTGAACTGGTCTTGTATGGTGGATACACAAAACGGGATTTAGAGCCCATAACACTAGGCTAGCTTAATACACGAGACGTAGACACACAACGGAGCTCAAATCCTCCTAAAAACTAGGCTAGTTAAGATTGAATTGACAAAAATAATATTTTCTCAAAAAAAAAATCTGAGATTGTACACTAAAGTGAACTGGTCTTGTATGGTGGAGACACAAAACGGGATTTAGAGCCCATATAACTAGGCTAGCTTAATACAGTAGACGTAGACACACAACGGGGCTCAAATTCCCCTAAAAACTAGGCTAGTTAAGATTGAATTGACAAAAATAATATTTTCTCAAAAAAAAAAAAATCTGAGATTGTACACTAAAGTGAACTGGTCTTGTATGGTGGAGACACAAAACGGGATTTAGAGCCCATATAACTAGGCTAGCTTAATACACGAGACGTAGACACACAACGGAGCTCAAATCCCCCTAAAAACTAGGCTAGTTAAGATTGAATTGACAAAAATAATAGTTTCTCAAAAAAAATCTGAGATTGTACACTAAAGTGAACTGGTCTTGTATGGTGGAGACACAAAACAGGATTTAGAGCCCCTATAACTAGGCTAGCTTAATATACGAGACGTAGACACACAACAGAGCTCAAATCCCCCTAAAAACTAGGCTAGTTAAGATTGAATTGACAAAAATAATATTTTCTCAAAAAAAAAATCTGAGATTGTACACTAAAGTGAACTGGTCTTGTATGGTGGAGACATAAAACGGGATTTAGAGCCTCTATAACTGGGCTATCTTAATACACGAGAGGTAGACATATAATAGAGCTAAAATCACCCTAAAAACTAGTCTAATTAACATTGAATTGACAAAATAATATTTTCTCAAAAACTATTTTCTGAGATTGGACACTAAAGTGAATTGGTCTTGTATGGTGGAGACATAAAACGGGATTTAGAGCCTCTATAACTGGGATATCTTAATACACGAGAGGTAGACATATAATAGAGCTAAAATCACCCTAAAAACTAGTCTAATTAACATTGAATTGACAAAATAATATTTTCTCAAAAACTATTTTCTGAGATTGGACACTAAAGTGAATTGGTCTTGTATGGTGGAGACATAAAACGGGATTTAGAGCCTCTATAACTGGGCTATCTTAATACACGAGAGGTAGACATATAATAGAGCTAAAATCACCCTAAAAACTAGTCTAATTAACATTGAATTGACAAAATAATATTTTCTCAAAAACTATTTTCTGAGATTGGACACTAAAGTGAATTGGTCTTGTATGGTGGAGACATAAAACGGGATTTAGAGCCTCTATAACTGGGCTATCTTAATACACGAGAGGTAGACATATAATAGAGCTAAAATCACCCTAAAAACTAGTCTAATTAACATTGAATTGACAAAATAATATTTTCTCAAAAACTATTTTCTGAGATTGGACACTAAAGTGAATTGGTCTTGTATGGTGGAGACATAAAACGGGATTTAGAGCCTCTATAACTGGGCTATCTTAATACACGAGAGGTAGACATATAATAGAGCTAAAATCACCCTAAAAACTAGTCTAATTAACATTGAATTGACAAAATAATATTTTCTCAAAAACTATTTTCTGAGATTGGACACTAAAGTGAATTGGTCTTGTATGGTGGAGACATAAAACGGGATTTAGAGCCTCTATAACTGGGCTATCTTAATACACGAGAGGTAGACATATAATAGAGCTAAAATCACCCTAAAAACTAGTCTAATTAACATTGAATTGACAAAATAATATTTTCTTAAAAACTATTTTCTGAGATTGGACACTAAAGTGAATTGGTCTTGTATGGTGGAGACATAAAACGGGATTTAGAGCCTCTATAACTGGGCTATCTTAATACACGAGAGGTAGACATATAATAGAGCTAAAATCACCCTAAAAACTAGTCTAATTAACATTGAATTGACAAAATAATATTTTCTCAAAAACTATTTTCTGAGATTGGACACTAAAGTGAATTGGTCTTGTATGGTGGAGACATAAAACGGGATTTAGAGCCTCTATAACTGGGCTATCTTAATACACGAGAGGTAGACATATAATAGAGCTAAAATCACCCTAAAAACTAGTCTAATTAACATTGAATTGACAAAATAATATTTTCTCAAAACTATTTTCTGAGATTGGACACTAAAGTGAATTGGTCTTGTGTGGTGGAGACATAAAACGGGATTTAGAGCCTCTATAACTGGGCTATCTTAATACACGAGAGGTAGACATATAATAGAGCTAAAATCACCCTAAAAACTAGTCTAATTAACATTGAATTGACAAAATAATATTTTCTCAAAAACTATTTTCTGAGATTGGACACTAAAGTGATTTGGTCTTGTATGGTGGAGACACAAAACGGGATTTAGAGCCTCTATAACTGGGCTATCTTAATACATGAGAGGTGGACATATAATACAGCTAAAATCACCCTAAAAACTAAGATAATTAACATTGAATTGACAAAATAATAATTTCTCAAAAACTATTTTCTGAGATTGGACACTAAAGTGATTTGGTCTTGTATGGTGGAGACACAAAACGGGATTTAGAGCCTCTATAACTGGGCTATCTTAATACATGAGAGGTAGACATATAATACAGCTAAAATCACCCTAAAAACTAAGATAATTAACATTGAATTGACAAAATAATATTTTCTCAAAAACTATTTTCTGAGATTGGACACTAAAGTGATTTGGTCTTGTATGGTGGAGACACAAAACGGGATTTAGAGCCTCTATAACTGGGCTATCTTAATACATGAGAGGTAGACATATAATACAGCTAAAATCACCCTAAAAACTAAGATAATTAACATTGAATTGACAAAATAATAATTTCTCAAAAACTATTTTCTGAGATTGGACACTAAAGTGATTTGGTCTTGTATGGTGGAGACACAAAACGGGATTTAGAGCCTCTATAACTGGGCTATCTTAATACATGAGAGGTAGACATATAATACAGCTAAAATCACCCTAAAAACTAAGATAATTAACATTGAATTGAAAAAATAATATTTTCTCAAAAACTATTTTCTGAGATACTCATAGTCAGATTAATACAGCTAAAATCACCCTAAAAACTAAGATAATTAACATTGAATTGAAAAAATAATATTTTCTCAAAAACTATTTTCTGAG
>JBAKBP010017169.1:0-49512 GCA_037953745.1 Lithodes maja | reverse complement strand
GTTTTGATATTTCTTGGTGTCTGTGGGTGTGTAGCCATGTAGTGTAGTAGGTGGTGTTGATTCGTGGAGGCTGCTGCTAGGAATTGTGTGCTTCTCATGTCAAGATGATCTTTGACTTTGAGGACTTTGGTTTCTTGATGTAGGTGATCTGTAGGTGTCGTAGCTGTGCATCCTGTGATGATTTTCAGGGCTTTATTTTGAATAGTCTGTAAGGTCTTATGATGTGTTTCAGCTAGGTTAGAAGCCCAGGCCGGGCTTGCGTATTCCATAACTGATCTTATGTATTGTTTGTAGACTGTGGTGGTGGTTTCTTTGTTGTGTCCAAATTTCGTGTGGGCAAGTGATCTGAGGGCGTTAAGACTGGGTGCCAGTTTCTTTTTTGTGTTTGTGGTGTGCTGTTTGAATGTAATTTGGGTGCCGTATGTTACTCCTAGGATTTTGGGTGTGTGTGTGTGTGTTAGGGGTGTGTTGTTTATGTTGAGTCCCGGGACGTAATCGTGCTCTCCTGTCCAGCTTGTGAGGAGGGTTGCAGTGGATTTAGCTGGGGCTAAATTGAGTCTGTTTGTAGTGCACCATTCATGTAATGTGTCGAGATAGTCTTGAAGGAGTCTTGTTGCTGTGTCTGGGTTTTGGTGCGTGCTTGTGAGTGTTATGTCGTCTGCATAGGAGGCTATGGTTATTTGGGGTGAATTTGGTGTATTTATATCATGCATGTACAGAGTGCGGGCGACAGGACGGATCCTTGCGGGACTCCGTTAGGGAAATTTCTAATGCTAGATGACTGACCGGCAAAAGATACGTGTGCACATCTGCCTGCTAAGAAGTTGGCCAGCCATCTTTTTGTGTTGTTGTGCATGTTTGTGTTGTAGATTTTGTTTGTTAGGTTGTGGCGGGGAATGGCATCCAAGGCTTTACTAATGTCGAGTGTGGCAAGTACTGATCTATGTGGTGGTCTAGCTGAGTTGATGCCGTCAAAAGCTCTTTGTGTAAGGTCTGTAAGAAGAGTGTTTGTGGTGTGCAATGGCCTGAAGCCGTGTTGTGTTGGAGAAAGGGTAAGTCAGGTGTCATCAGTTGTAGTACAAGGCACTCTATGACTGTGGAGGGGGTGTAAAGGAGTGTGATAGGGCGGTGTGAGGAGGGTAGCGTGGGGTCTTTGTTGAAACTACTACTACTACTACTACTACTACGACTATTACTACTAATACAAAATAAAAATAACATGTATAATATAATACAAATAATAATAATAATAACAATATTTTCGTTATTAGGAAACGGCATCAAAGGGTGTCTCAAACTCATCTACATCTGTCTTAATAGTAAGTGTCTAATTATGGTTTTATATATTTATCTAACCAATCTGTTTTTTCCTCAATCTACTTATGTCTCTCCCCCTCTCTCTCTCTCTCTCTCTCTCTCTCTCTATATATATATATATATATATATATATATATATATATATATATATATATATATATTGAGAATATATCACAAATACACGTGAGCCACTAAATGTTTCTAATATCTCAGTGGGGATCGAACCGTCGACCATCAGGACGATAGCTGACGCTTTAATCAACTACACCACGGCAGTCTACCACTATCGTGGTGTAGTTGATTAAAGCGTCAGCTATCGTCCTGATGGTCGACGGTTCGATCCCCACTGAGAGATAGAAATATATATATATATATATATATATATATATATATATATATATATATATATATATATATATGTGTGGTTTTTGTATTTTCATTAAACCACTAGTAATTATGTTTATACTGTCTATAAAACCCAGTACCACATGAATAACAACATGAGTAATAATGAATGTTACCTTGTGTTACAGTAGCTTGGCCCGCCCCTCCCTTATGATGGACTTCCTCAACAGAACAATGGGTGAGTTAGGGTTCTTGTATATGGTTAGTTAAGCAGCCCCCTTTTAGTTAAGCCCCCCCCCCCCCCCCCCCAATGCCCCTTGACTAAGAAACACACGTCCCCCATACCCCCTCTAACTAGACTAAGAACCCCCCCCCCATACCCCCTTCAAGATACCCCCCCCCCATACCCCCTTCAAGATACCCCCCCCCCCCCCCCCTCCAACCATAACATGAATGCATATGTAGGATGTATGAGGACATAATGAGGTAGAGGGAGTAGTTAGAATATAGCAAAAAAAAAAAAAAAATGTTAGGGTTTGGATGCACGTTCATTGACCCCTTCAGCACGATGACATAATATTCATCATATTCTGGATACCGGTAGACGATTTTCTTTAACTTATAATCTACATTCAGGAATCTGAAGAACATTGGTCCTTCATAAACTCCATAAAATCGTCTAATTTAGCCATAAACAATGCTGAAAGTGTTAAAAAGACGTCGCCGGTACAGAAGGGGTTAATTATTATATATCTATCTATTTACTTAAGCCCAATTTTTATTTTTATTTATTTATTTATTTTTTTGTTTTTGTCAATTAATATAGTAACCCCATTACCACCAGGTTGGATGCCAGCTCGGGTGGCCCTGGCATTGATGTCCTGGTGTGGCTTCATCAACCTGTTTATGGTAAGAGTGAATCTATCGGTCATCATCGTAGCCATGGTGGGAAGCAGGGGTGATGGTACAGTCGCCACACAAGCTGCCTGTCACAACTACTCCAACACAGGTACCTGATTTACATTAATATTTCCCTTAACCCCTACTGTACCGTAGGATACAGTAATAAAAGTCACCCCAGTCCCAAGCAATGTAGCCAAAATGTCAGGATAGAACAACCTTCCACCTCAAGAGATGAAGGAAGACTGGCTCTCTCAGCCTTCAGAGGGTTGGACTTGGATATAAGCTGAGAAGTGTTGCCATATCGAGAGCAGTGTTCAAACGGTCGTGGTACCAGGCACAGCCTGATACAGGCAGTTACAAGGAAAGTACATTACTGATGGCTCCCAGCCGTCGCTGGGACTGGGGAGTGACTTATCTGTTGACGGCTGGTAGCCGTCGCTGGGATTGGATGGGTTAACCCGGAAATCGTTAATCGTATCCTCTGTAACTCAAAAAGGGCTTGCGCAAATGGGCTGTAAATCTCCACACCTATTCCCTGGCTGACCCTTTCCGAATGGTAGAAATATATATTAGCTCGATTAAAGCCGCTGTCACACGAGCACTTTTTCCGTCAATTTTCCCATGAGCAAGTTTTTTTCGTATTATTTCAGGACATTTAAGCACTGGCATCGGTAACTAGAATGAAGGTAGATTATGTTTGGCGGCTGAATTCTGATAAAGTGAAATTTGTTAAGCTTCCAGACCATAATTGCCCGTAAAAATTGCTCGAAAAAGGGCTCGTGTGACACCAGCTTTACTCTAGTCGTTAGTCAGTCACAGAGGTTAATGTTCAAGAGTTCTGGCCTATTCACTTGGAACAGGGTTTAGGAAACTATAGTCACTTTCATTTCAACTGGCGGTAATTTGAATTCCTTAGCAGCTAATTTCTCGATACTTAATGGCATAATATGAAAATACTATGTCTCTGCATCATATTAAGACCTAGTTTATATAATTATCACCATATTTCATTACAAAATCTTCAAAATAACAGAAATCTTGATAGGAACGTTGCAATTTACCGTCAGTTGAAAAGAAACAGACTATAGGTGGATATTTGATAAGGCACAATGGTGAATATGTACTTGATCTTATAGCTAACCTAGAACTCCACCTATCAGCAATAATAACTTACCATTTCTCCACTACTCAGGAGATGTGGAGGAGGAGGTGGATCTGTCACTGCCAACCACCACCACTCAAGCTCCAAATCAGGTGACTTATTTATTTTCCAATCTTTTATTTTAAGGGGAGGTTTTTAGTTTGTTCCCTAGACCTCCATCAAGCTTAACATTACACCCTCTTGACGCCTTTTCAAGATAAATGTGTACATTTTTTGGTAGAAAAATGGGGCGAACGTCTTAAAATCTCAAAAGCAATGGGGCTAAGCATGAGGGACTAAGGGGTAAAGAACAAATATCCCTCAAGTGGAAATTTCCCCTTAAGTTTCGTAGCACGTGAAATATTAGGATATTGGCCAAACAATGTTATCCAAATTTTCATCATGCCCCATCTAACACATTCTTTCTATTTGCCCTTTGTGACCTATTATGACCTGACCCGGTGACCTGCAGGGGGAGTTTGACTGGAGCGAGACTACCCAGGGCTTGGTACTGGGAGGCTTCAGTTACGGATACGCCCTAACACAGGTCAGGTCAGCTCAAAATATAACTTTTAAGTGTAATACCCAAATAATTAACATGAGGACAAGCCAATTTTTGTCAACTTAAAAGCAACAGTCTATAGGTAGGGGGTGGTGTGTGTGTGTGTTACTCTCAGTTACTTGTTCGTCAAGGGGAATCCACGCAATGCGAGCTAAGCTCATTATTATCATTGTGTGTGTGTGTGTGTGTGTGTGTGTGTGTGTGTGTGTGTGTGTGTGTGTGTGTGTGTGTGTGTGTGTGTGTGTGTGTGTGTGTGTATTCATAATTGTGTTCATAATTGTAGTTTGACAGGAATTGAATTATTGGCTCGTATTGTCCCTCTTCCTATACATTGTGTGTGTGTGTGTGTGTGTGTGTGTGTGTGTGTGTTGCAGGCGGCAGAAGTACCATGGGGCTAAATGAATGCTACTATACACTGTTCTAAATAAGTAGGCCAAAACTCTTGACCATTAACCTCTATAACTAAACAATGACTAAGAGTTCATCGAGGGTTTATTGAGTTGATTTGATTCGTTACAGATTGCCGGTGGTCGCTTGGCTGAGGTGTACGGCGTGAAATGGGTGTTCGGGGGTTGTATCCTGGCTGGGGGTCTGTGTAACCTGTTGGCTCCCTCGGCTGCCAGGCTCCACTACGGGGCTCTCATCTCTCTCAGAATTATCCAAGGGCTTTGTCAGGTAAAAAAAAATAAAGAAAAAAAAAATATATATATACTGTATATACAGTATATATACAGTATATATATAATAATTATAATTATAATTAATATTATTATTATTATTATTATTAAATGTTTCCCTTGCTCCTTTAAGGGGAGTCTCCACATTCTCACCCTACAAGACCCCCTATAAGAGATGCAGTTCTGGCCTTATAACACATAAATGTACATGGTATAACGATGACTCGCTGATATTTTCATCACTCTATGTCCGCGCGCGCGATAATTTGTAATTTTTGGTGGAAAAATCCAATCGGCAAATTTTTGACTCGGTGGATTTCGTTCATTTTGTGTATGGGGTTACTTAGATATATAGGCTATAATCCCTAGCTCTGTTTTATGCCTATTTGATACGTGATCATGTTGAAAACCGCAGGTATAAATCAATATCAATAATTTGCCCAATTTCCTATCATAAATATATAATTTGAGTAGTGAAATTATTTCCAAAAATCAATTACAAGAGCTACCGAATGTTTAGGTATGCTTGGTCCAATTCTGTGCAGAAAATGGAGACAATCGGACAATCAGAGTGTCTGATAGGCACAGAAGCTGAAAAAACATGTTTTTTCATAAAAAGAGATTGAAATTTACTTCTATCTTCAAATTGGTTCAATCAGTGTGGAGGCGAGATTTTTGCTATAGTTACCCATGTTATAAGTTCGTACTCTATGGTGACGCGTTGGTAAACGAAAACGGAATTATTTGGGTAACTAAAATATTTTATATTAATATTTTAAATTATATTTTGATACTACGTAAGTTCCTAAGATATCCTGAAGGGTGGATATTATATATTTGTGAAATGTAAAGTATACTATATAGCCTATACTATATTATTACTATACTGTACACTCTATATTACTGTATACTGATTATATACTATACTATACTATACTATACTATTATATTTTGATAGTTAGACCTATCATTTTCAAGCGTTTCTTACTAGGGGGAGCCATGGTGGGTCAAGTGAGAGGACGAGATACGCGTGTGTGTACTCCCAGTTGCTGTATGAAGCGGACTGACTGTGGTAGCAGTGGTACACTGGTACCGCTCGACCAAATCTGACCGCGAAGGGTGAGGGAGGGTGTGGGGGGGCGGGGGGGGGGACGGCTCTAGGGGGAGCATAGAGTGTCAGCTGTGGAAATTTGATGCCTGACACGATAGTACAGTATTATAGGAAGCTAAAAAAAAAACCCAAAAAAAAACAGAAATTGCCATATTTTTCATGATCAAAATGTGGAGACTCCCCTTAACTCCTCTAGCACCGTGACACCTTTTTACCTTTGATTTTGGCTAAAATTAGAAGATTTTATGCAGTTTAAGAAGGACCTGTGTTATTAAGAGGGTTTATTGAGCTCGTGTTTATCCATTTGAGTCCTAGAGGTAGTTTATAAACAAAGAAAATCATCTAATGGTAACCAGACTAGGAAAACAATTACGTAATGGTGGTGAACGGGTTAACCCACCTAGTGCTAGCAACGTACACCATAATTACGATGGCAAAAATTTACACTCCCTGTATTAGCAACTTCCTCCGTACATAAACAAATTTATCAAAATATTTGCGATACAAGATGCTTATAGACATAGCCTTACCGGTGACGTCATTTTGCACGATTTCAGATACATTTAGACAATTTCATAAAGCTTAGGGAGGATATAAAGTAGCCAAAAAGATTAATTGAGATAGTCTGTGTAGCCTTTTAATTAGTAGAAGTCCTTCCTAAGCTGAATAAAATTGTCTAACAGTTGCCTGAATATAATGAAAAGTATATCACCGGTACTGAATGTTTTATGGTTCCCAGGGAGCGGCTTGGCCGAGTATGCACGCCTGTACGGCCCAGTGGGTCCCGCCGCTAGAGAGGCCGCGCTTCATTGCATTCGTGTATTTTGGTAAGTCTACTTTCATTTGTGGTGTACAGTTGTTCTTATACTATATATGAGTTTGATATTAGCTATGCAAGTATATCCAAACCAATAACATATATCATTTTGTAATATAATTTTTTACAATTTTATCATAATGTAGACTCATGAAATAAACAATAATTTGCAAGTCATTCAATTCTTCATATACAGGTTAATTATTTAATGAGGTAATACAGTACCTCATTATTCTAAATCAATGTATCTGGGCTACTGAATGCTTGCGAAAGTGACATACTCATTGTACTGACTTACGGAACTGCAGTTAAAAGAATATGGATGATACTTCACTTGCTTATTTTGAAACTGCCAGCTACCACTTTACCACATATTCTACACATTGAGAATGCATTAACTATGGAAAGTCCGCTCTACTAAATTTTACATAAAAAAGATCGTTTAACTCCTACTGTACCAGAGGGTATTACCATAAATATACTCTCCAGTACCAAGCAATGTGGTAAAAATTGCTTCAGAGTCGAGAGAGAACACCCTTCCACCTCAAAAGATGGAGGAATACTGACGCTCCTAGCCTGTGAGAGTTTGGATATAAGCTAAGACTAAGAAGTGTTGCCATGGTCTCAGAGCAGTGCGAATAAGTCATGGTACCAGGTTCCGATCGATACGAGCAGTTACAAGGACCGCATGTTATGGCCGAACGTCGTCCGTCGTTGGTACTGACGAGTGACTTTTTTACTGTCGGCCAACATACGTCGCTGGGACAGTAGGTGTTAAAGGTTGTGGACACATGAATCTTGTGGAGATCAGCAGCCCAGGTACATAAATTCACTATTTGTTAGCTGAATAAAGAACAAATTATTGCAAGATGTACAACTAGTGACTATAATATTTGTAGCCAGAATTTAATAAAGTTTTGTGTTAGCTGCGACCCTGGGCACGGCCATTACGATGCCTCTGTGTGGTGTGATCATCGATGCTCTGGGGTGGGCAGCAGCCTTCTACATCACTGGGACTCTGTCGTTGGCCTGGTGTCTTCTGTGGTTCCTCTTCATGCACAGCACTCCGGCACAACACCCAAGGTTGGCTTTATAGGCTCGTATTTTCTTCTATATATATATATATATAAAATAGTAGTCATGTACAATCGGCCTAATAAATGATGTCTCGGCACCAAGTATGTTTTGATCCATAATTGGTATCAGCCATATCTAAAAGTTTATTTATTCGTTTCAAGTGTGATATACAAACATGTTCCTCACTTATCCACCCTATTCAACATCTGACAGACATTAATACAGTCCAGAGAGAGCCAAACGTAATAACAGCTGAGTCTTGACTTATATGCGCTACTGTACTTAACCTTTAACTGTCTTGATGGTGTAATGGTTAGAGCGTTTAAGATCTGTATGTGGTATTTTCCGGGTGGATGGGACTCGTCAGCCTTGGTTGGCAACCTGTCTAGGGGAGTAAACCTGATACAAATCCGTACTGCTTACCTAAGGGTAAGGCAGGTTAGTGGATGGATTAGCCGAACACCACTGTAAAAAAATAGTGCTAACAAGATACACAGAGGGCCTCGGAGTCGGACGGATCCTAAATTGAGTGGTCAATCCTGTGAGTCCTTCACTAAACTGGCTCGGGTTGTCCCTCTCACAGGGAGTAGATCCGCTTGGGGGCATTCTGTGTATGGCCACCCTCGTAAGGGGAGTAAGGCATCTGGCAATAGATAGATAGAGATGTGGTATCTCAGGTTCGAATCCCGGGCGGATCACATGCTTTCATTAATTTCATTAACCATAATTAATTTCATCAGCATAATCTATATTTTTATTAATTTCACCACAACACCAAACACTTCCATTGAAATTAATGAAAGCATATAATTATGTGATAAGCCAGTTGAAATCAGAAAGAAAGTATTATATTATCTCACTCTCTGCTTCAGGATCAGCGAGAAGGAACTCCAACACATCGAGTCCGCGATCAGAACTTCCGGCACCAGTAGAAAAGGCCCTAGCACTGTACCCTGGCGCAACATTGTGACCAGTGTTCCGGTGTGGGCCATCATCGTGTGTGACCTGGGCAGCTCTTGGGGTATCACGCTCTTCATCACACAGCTACCCACATTTATGAAGAACATCCTCGGATTCTCCATTAAAGCGGTTTGCATAACGTGTTTGCTGTTTATATTCTAAAATAGAAATGACCCTTTCAACGAGTAAAGTCAGTGAAAATAGGTTAGTCTAAACTGAACAAGATGCGGAAATACACTTAGACTACCAGGCTAAGTGAGGACGTACCTTTATTAGTCTCGTGGTAATGTGTCTGCCCCATAACCCAAGGGTCCTGGGTTCGATTTCCGCCCTGGGTGCAGATTTTCGGAATGCTATTTCAGCATATAATGAAGCTTAGGTGTGTTGGTAAAATTGTCAACCCTCCTTACGGACATGGTGTAAAAAACAAATCCTACACAAGCAGTGCCAATTTAACCAAGGTCAATTGAATCAAAACAAGCCCAAGCACCATACCCTAGGGCAACATTGTGACCAGTCTGTCAGTGTGGGCCTTCATTGTGTGTGAGCTCCTGGGGCTGTGGTGGGCATCAGTGTCACTTCAGGCAAACACAAAAACTCAAGAATAACGATCCTTTGTTCTTATTTAGTGTTATATTTATTTGTATATGTTTTTCTATATATACAATTATACATATATATATATACAGTATATATATATATATATATATATATATATATATATATATATATATATATACCGGTATATATATATATATATATATATTTTTTTTTTCTTTTCAGAACGGAGCCCTATCAGCCCTACCGTTCCTGTGCCGGTATGCTGGTGCCTTAATACTGTCCACCCTGGCCAGTTGGTTGACCAGCCGGGGTCACCTCTCATTGATCAACACTCGCAGGGTCTTCACTGCTATAGGTAGGTATTGGTGGTGGTGGTGCTATAGAGAGACAAAGCAACATGGACAACCCGTCAACTTTTACCCAATCACTTCTTTCTTCCTTCTGTCTCTATCTCGAATCGAAAACTCACTTGACTGAAATAATTCATACAAGTGGGGTACGTCTATTGTCTTAATGGTTAGAGTGCCGTTCTAGTAACTGGTTAGTCCAGAGTTCAATCCCAGCAGTTCACATAAACGTGTCGATAGATATTTCTAGCCACGTGCCCAGTTATCTCTCATCTGTACTGATAACCCTTATGTGCCGGACGTGTTGAAAAGACATGCGAGGCAGTTGGGTCCTTCAGATGAGGGTGAAGGGAGAACCCATCAATATACTATAGGTAGTTGCAATGAAGTTGACAATAATCTTGATCCCGGACCTCTCTGTAACTCAAAAGGACCTTAACCCTTTGGCTACGGGTGACGTTCTGGAATGTTTTGGCAAGTTACAGCAATTTCCAGGCTTTAAAAGCCTGTAAAAAACGTAAAAATCGAGTGTCAGTGGGCGGGTGCGTGAGGGGCCCACCTCCGTTCCTCAGAGCACCGAGCGGCTCACTGAGCTAGGCTGTGTCTCGCGCGGGCCTCTCTCTGTCTCTCTCAACAGTGTAGCCAAGCGAGCGAGTGCTACCAAATAGCGGGTTTCCCGCGTTTTACTGGCACCGCTGCGGGTGAACCAGACCACGTACGGGGCGCCCCCATTCTGGTCTCATTTTGAAGCTATTTTCGCTTAGTTTTCGGCAGAATACAGTTAATTTAATGCAGATGCTTGATTTATCATTCAGGAGTGCCTGAATATGCCCAAAATAGCCCAAACATAGCCGCAGCCAATGGGTTAAGGAAACTGGCTGTAAATATCCACACCTATTTCCTGGCGGACTCTTCGTAAATTATAAAAACGTCAGCCCGATTGATTTAATTCATTTCGAGTTATAAGAAGTTAAGGGGTTAAAATAATTGTCAAGTTCGATGGCGCTACCTATAGTAACTGATGAGTCTCCCGCTGTTGAAAAACACACTCGAATGAAGGACAGGTATTTTCCCCAGGTATACTCACTCCCTTACTCGAAAAAACGATCTGTGTAGTTGAGGCCTTTTAGTCTAGATATTGATTTCTAAATCTAAGTGTTTTTCTTGTTGTTTCAGCCATGTTGCTGCCAGCAGTGTTCATCATAGGCCTGGTACATGTTGGTTGTAACTGGCAGCTAACCATTGCTGTTATATGTCTGGCGCTATTCTTCAATGGGGCGGTCTGTAGTGGACATATCGTCAACCACACGGAAATAGCTCCCAACTTCTCCGGTAAGCACATGTATTATATTGCAAGGTAACAATAATAGTGTGCATTACTAAACTATTAACTTTTATGTTCAGTTTAGTTAATTAGCTGGATGCTTTTTGAATTTACCAGAACGTCCTGAACTTCCCAAATTGACTAATTCCTTGAACGTGGCCATAGTGCGTTGTTATATGTGCGATTAATTTGCTTGGGAAACAGATTAACTTGCTCATGTAGTGATGTACAACCTATGTGGTGGTTTTTTGTTTTTTTATTTCAAAATGTTATTTTGCTAAAGCGTCATTTCCACATAGCGATTTTGATAACAAAAAAATTCTTTATATTGTGTCGTCCCTGTTTTGGTTTGTTTATTTTGAAAGTTTTACATTATAATTATAATGTCTGACTATTTAAAAAGCTTGGAGACTCGGTGGTATGGTGGACTAATGCCCCTAATCTCTGCAGGTACGCTGTTTGGGTTCAACAACACGTTCTTCAGTGTGGTGGCGTTCATCGTACCTGTAGTAGCGGGGGTCATGACGGATGGACAGGTAACACCACTCAAACTATAGTTGTTGTCCTTGTTGTTCTTCCCTAGGCTGGCTGGCCGAACAGCCTTGATTCCCTAAGGAAGGACATGACTACGATCAGGCTTTCCCACAGGGTTCTCAAGGAGTGTAGATTATGTTGTTGGCGTAAGTGATTGCGTAGAATGCAGTCTTCTATGATGTGCTTAATTGTATGGGGTGCTGTGTTAATCCCGGGCAGGTATCGACGACGGAGTTAGCCAGTCTCTTCTGATAGCTCAGAAGACCTGGATGGTGACTACATCTCAGCCTGTCCAGGTGGACTCTGTCCTCGCGAGGAAGGGATGATTCAGAAGGATGTATTTCGGGGTTGAATGGAGCGGCGAGTCGTATCCAATAGTTGCGCGGGTATTGTATTCACTTATGTGTGCAAGGAGAAATTCGAGCCAAGGATAATCGTAAACAGTAAAGTCTTGATTGGACATGATTTGTTTTAGCACTGTTGAGGCTGGTCTGGTGCAGATACAGTAGGTGCGTGCAGGGGACTTTGCTGAGCCATACTGAGGCACTGTTAGCAGCATCACATATAGCAAAAACAGCAAAATATGCCCCCTTTTTTTTTACCAATTATGGCCTTCGTTCGCAAGATCGTTGCAAGATAACCAGATGTCGTACAGGGATGATTCAGGTGTCATTGGAAAGCTCAATCATTGTACTTTCACGGATATATATTTGTATTACGCCCTGGCTCTTGCTTATGCATGAAAAAGATCATAGAATGAAGGCAATTTCGTGAGTGTTAATTGTTTTGTTTCTGTCTCCTTATTTCAGCAAACCCTGGACCAATGGAGGAAGTTGTTTTGGGTGTGTGTGCCTATGTATGTCCTCCCAGCGATATTCTACATCTTCTTCCTATCTACCAACGTACAACCTTGGAACTACAACCAACAACAACAACAGGATCCTGAAGTCGACTCTATCATCTCTGAGCACGAGGAAATGGATGAAAAGAAACAGGAAACAAAATAAACAACTAATAACCAACCAAAGATCTAGGAAAAGGATTAAGGGGAGATGGGCGTATTTATTTGCTCATTTATGTACCTTTTTATAATTTTTTAGTTTCCTCCCTAGACCTCCATCACTATATGACGATTGTATTCAGTTAAAAAAGGGCCTCCAGTAATTAACAGGCTACGAACTATCTCACTTAACCCGTTCAGTACCGGCGACGTCTATTTCATTTGAGTTCAGCTACATTTAGACAATTTTATGAAGCTTAGGAAGGATATATGGTAACTAAACAGATCAATTGAGATAGTCTGCAATCTGTTAATGGGTAATCGTCCTTCCTAAGCTGAATAAAATCGTCTAATAGTCACCAGAATATAATGAATAGTACGTCGCTGGCACTGTACGGGTTAATCCATTTTAATACCACAAATTCTTCTTAACCCCTTGAAGGTCTGATGCGTTTACCAGTTTATGTTGGCTATCATTAGACGATTGTATGCAGCTTAGGAAGGATCTGTGGGTATTAAAAGGGTAAATACTATCTCAATCAACCCTCTGACTTCCACATACCACATTTCCCATGGAATGATTTCTGCTTCCATGGCCGAGGACCCTCGGAGAGTGCTGAACGCATTACCGAGGTAATCCTATCGGGCATGGAAGCATACATTCCATTCTCTTTCTCTCAGACTAATGCTAAAAAATCTTGGTTTACTCACGCCTGTTCTACTGCTGTCCGCAATAAGGAGGAAGAATTCAAACGGTACTGACGCCTTAAAACTCAAGACTCTCATTCTTCATATGTTTCTGCCCGGAATCAAGCCAAATCTGTTCTTCGACTTGCCAAACACTCTTTCATCAATAATAAATGCACTGAACTATCCAACTCTAGCTCTTCCCAAGCTTTCTGGCATCTAGCCAAAAACCTCTCCAACAATTTCTCTTCCTCGTCTTTCCCTCCCCTTTCCCACTCTGATGGCACAACCATCACTTCTTCCTCTGACAAAGCTAAACTCTTCGCTCAAACTTTTGCTAGAAACTCCACCTTGGATGATTCCGGTGCTATTCCTCCCTCTCCACCCTCCTCTCTCTTACTTATGCCTAATATCCTAATCTCTTCTAAAGATGTACTTTCTACCCTCTCTGGGCTTAACACTAATAAGGCGTACGGTCCGGACGGTGTTCCTCCTGTTGTTCTCAAAAACTGTGCTTCCGTGCCGACTCCCTGCTAGGCAAACTCTTTCGTCTCTGTCTATCCTCTAACGTCTTCCCTTCATGCTGGAAGTTTGCTCACATTCAACCTGTCCCAAAGAAGGGTGACCGCTCTCAACCCTCCAACTATCGTCCAATTGCTCTCATTTCTTGTCTTTCTAAAGTTTTTGAAACTATTCTTGCTTCCAAATTTCTTAAGCATTTCTCTTCTCATAATCTGCTCTCAGATCGCCAGTATGGCTTCCTTAAGGGTCGCTCTACTGGTGATCTTCTTTCATATCTTACTAACTCTTGGTCATCCTCCTTTCGGGACTTCGGTGAGACTTTTTCTATTGCACTAGACATATCGAAAGCCTTCGATAGAGTCTGGCATAAATCTTTAATTTCTAAACTACCCTCCTTCGGTTTCTATCCCTCCATCTGTGCCTTTGTCTCTAATTTCCTTTCCGGCCGTTCCATAGCCGCGGTTGTGGACGGCCATTGTTCACTTCCTCACCCTATAAACTCCGGTGTTCCTCAGAGCTCTGTCCTATCTCCTATTCTCTTTCTAATTTTTATAAATGATCTCCTTAACTGTACCTTAATTCCCATCCATTCATACGCAGACGACTCAACCTTACACTACTCCATTACTTTTTCAGAACGCCCCAGCCAGCAATCCCTCAACGACAAACGTAATGAAGCCATACAACTCTTAAATTCTGATCTAAATACTATTTCCAATTGGGGCAGAGAAAACCTTGTTAACTTTAATGCTTCCAAAACCCAATTTCTCCATCTATCTACCCGTCAGGATCTCCCAGCGGACTATCCCTTATTCTTCAACAATACAAAAATCAACCCTTCATCTTCTCTCAATATTCTTGGTGTCTCTTTTTCTTCTGCTCTCATTTGGAAGGACCATATTACCAGTCTTGCTAAGGCAGCCTCCCAGAAGCTGGGTGTGCTCAACTGCCTTAGGGGGTTCTTTTCCCCTGCACAGCTTCTTGCTCTGTACAGGGGCATAGTGCGCCCTTGTATTGAGTATTGTTCACATGTGTGGGGAGATTCCTCTCACACCACTCTCCTAGACAAGGTTGAAAGGAAGGCCTTTCGTATCATTAACTCCCGTCCACTCACCAACTCTCTGCAATCTCTCTCTCTCCGCCGCAATGTTGCATCTCTCTCGCTATTCTATCGCTACTATAATAATCAGTGTTCCTCAGAACTATCCAAGTGCATACCACCTCCTTTACGTAGGGCACGTGTACCCGTCTTGCAACTCAATCCCACCCCTACTCTGTGCAACTCTCCAACCCAAGAGTGAAACGTTACTCTCAAACTTTCTTCTACTCAACAGCTGAGCTCTGGAACTCTCTCCCAGAATCAGTCTTTCCCGCTTCCTATGACTTAAATTGCTTCAAACTCTGTGTGTCCAGGCATTTTGGCTCGAACGTCCCTTGATTTTGGCCGTCACTCTTTCAACTATGGGGGAGGCACTCGCTATAGGCAGTTGTGCCTTTTGCCTCCCTCAATCACATAGAAAAAAAAAATAAATAAATAAAAAAAATACGGTTACTAATCTGATAAAATCGTCTAATAGTAGCCAGAAACTAACAGAAACGCGTATTGGAGCGTGAAAGGGTTAAACTGCACAAAAGCGTCTAAATATAGCAACAATATAATTAAAAAGACGTCATCGACACAGAAGGGTTTAATATGTAAATAGATAATTAATGTTTTTTAATGTGTTTATCTGGCATTATGATGACTATTTGTAAGGAGCTGTGCAGTGTTACCTGTGGTAGAGCACCTTGAATATATTGTCCATAAACTGGCCTAGACTTTTTCATCCTTCGCTATAAAAAAAAAAAAAAGGGGCTGTAGATTTGCACACCTATTACCTGGCTGACCCTTCCCAAATGGTAGAAGTATTAGTTCGACTACTCGAATCGTTTGAGTTTTTGTGTTGTTGCTGTTCCCCAGGCTGTCTGGCTGAGCATCCCCAAGGTCCTGAGCAAGGCCAAAGCCATAACCGAGCAGCCCCACAAAACCCTCCGTGCTTTTATAGAGATTAATGTTTAAGAGTTTTAGACTACTTACTTAGAACAGGGTATAGCAGGCTTGGATGGTTTGAGCATGTCATGTATACAGTAGAGGATGGATGAACTAAACTGAGTGAAAATATGCAAGTTCGTGGTCGCAGCAGAAGCTGCACCAAGGGGTAGACCTAGAAAGATGTGGGATCAGACTATATATATATATATATATATATATATATATTATTTTTTTCTATGTGTATAAGGGAGACAAAAGGCAGAGCTGCCTGTGACAAGTGCCTCCCCCAGATTTTTTTTTTTTTTTTTTTTTTTTTTTTTGTGGCAGAAAGAAGTGTGGTGTTCTTGTTTGGTGTAGTGAAGTAGACAGCAGGAGGAAGTGTTTGTGAGAGCTAGCTGGATCACTCTGTGTAGTTGAGGCACAGACAGAAACAGTAAGAGAAGCCAGACAGGTGAAACAGGAGTTCCAGCAACTCATTATCATATGCCTATAGGCCTCCCCTGGGTATTGCCTTGTTCAATTGGTGCCTGCAATCTCCCCATCTGTTATATGTTAGTTTCCTCCCTAGACCTTCATCAAGATAAAAAAAAACACACACACACACACACACACACACACACACATTCTCAAGACCCCCTTCTAAAAATATCCGAAAAGTCTGACAAGCGAATTAATTCCGACTAGGGCTGCCTGAAGTGCCGCAATTAGAACGAGAGACTAAAACTATACCTCGTGCGGAACACTCAGTCTTTAAGGGGAGGATTTTAGTGTGTTTCCTAGACTTCCATCAAGCTTGAAATTACACCCCCTAGACCCCCTTTCAAGATAAATTTGTACATTTTTCGATAGAAAAATGTCCTGGCCGAAGGCCGGTTCCTCTCAAATTACAGGCTCGCTATTGCTCGTTAGGTAAAAATTGACACCTAAATGGCACGAAAGTTCTTAAAATTGACAGAAATGGGGCGAAAGTTCTTAAAATCGCCAAACTAAAGGGGGCGAGCATCTTAAAATCTAAAGAGCAATGGGGTAAACATAAGAGAGAAAGGGTTCCAGAAAAAAATCCCTCAGGTGGAAATCATTAAACCCCAGCTGATTTATTATTGATTGACACCCAGAACCCAGGCAAATTTTGATTGACTTTTTCCTGAAAAGACATAGTATGGGTTAGTAATAAAGGAATACATTCACAAATGCACTCACCGAGGTCATCTGGGATATCCTTGTTTACCTCTATAACAGGGGTAAATAAGGGCGAGAATGCCGTCGATACAGTATCAACGCTGGGGCTGAGCGTTACATATAACCGTCCTGGTGGTGTAATGGTTAGAGTGTTTAAAAATCTGTATGTGATAACCCCGGTTCGAATCCCGGTGGATCACATACAGTATATGCTTTCATTAATTTCGTTGGAGGTGTTTGGTGTTGTGGTGAAATTAATAAAAATATAGAACACGTCTCGACGCTGGGGTTGGAGGGGTTAAATCTAGCTAATATTATGTAAGCACCAATGCAGTGGTCTGGGTGAAACAAAAAGGAAATTCACGCAACTTCACACTTTCATTCGCTCACATACTATACTGTCGGTAGCGCCAACGAACTTGACAATAATTTTGATCCTTGACCTCTCTTTAACTCAAAAAGGGCATAAAGCAAACTGGCTGTAAATATCCACACCTATTTCCCGGTGGACTCTTCCCAAATGATAGAATCGTCAACCCGATTGCTTTCATTCATTTCGAGTTATAAGAAGTTAAGGGGTGAAAATTATTGTCAAGTTCGCTGGCGCTACCTAAAGTAATAAATAAGTAAAAATTAGTTAATGGTAGCCAAAACAAATATATTCAAATTAACAATAATTAAACTCATTCTTGTACAGAAAGAACAACAATATTAATTACTCTTTATTTGGCCTCACAATATTCTACAAACCAATAAACCCTGTTAGGAAGATGGGCCGTTTTTCTGGTACCCCTTCTTCCTCATGTTTAGCCCCATTATAGTTTTCAGATTATATGACGTTCGGCTCATTAGTTTGACGATTTTAAGACCTTTCGCCCCATTTCTTTGTCAATATTAAGACATTTTGTGTTATTTAGGTGTCGATTGTTTCCTGGAGAGCGATAGCGAGCCTGTACTTTACGAGAAACCGGCCTTCGGCTGGAAAATTTTCTACCGAAAAATGTACAAATATACCTTGAACGGGGATCCTGGCGTTGTTTTATAAAGTTTGATGGAGGTCTAGGGAGGAAACTAGAATAATATTAAACAAATGAAAAAATCGACCAAAAACGTAACCATCCCTGGGGAGGCTGAAGGCTCCTGAGCCCAGATATCAAAATTTCTAATTATTGTGTTCTTGTTCTATGATGCTCCTTTCAACATAGGAGAATAGCATAGGAAGGAACAAAAAAACATATCGCATCCATAACCCCCGGGGCCGGGGGTTCGACCTCGACCCCCGAAAAACTTAAAAAAATATCTTTCAGCCATCCAAAAATTTTGTTTGTGTCTGTAGTCTAAAGGGCTGCTGTAAGCAATAGAAATGATCATATGAGGGCATAAATGCCCATATGACATTCCTAGGGCCCCCCCAAACGGGCCCCAAAATCATGGATTTTTGTGCAAATTTGTCTCATAAATTCTGAGAACCATGCCCCTGACGAAATTTTGTTTAGTTTACCAATTACTCTCGATCTTCTATGTGCGCGCTATGATAGAAAACGGAAGCTTAGGAGGACAAACTATTTTTTCAGGCCCAAAATTAATTTTCTGAGGTGAACATTTTCAATTTTAGTTTGCCAGAGATGGTATTTTGGCACTTACGAGCCCCTCTACTTTTGTGTTTATGGCTCAAATTCATTCCCCTTCCACACACTACATATAGGACTATATAGCTACTGGAAAATGAAGAGATATTGGCATTATCTCACACATTTGTCAAGATTCGACATTGTTTAGGTTGAAATGTTGGCTAAAAAAACATATATATATATATTATATAGTTTTTTCAGCCCCTTCTACTATGCAATATGGTAACTTTGGTTCATTTTCTTGCAGGGGATGCAGGTAGAGTACACCATGCAAAAGTTGGGGGAAATTTGAACAATTTTGAGTGAGATGATTTACAAATATTTCAATGAAATTCTGCGCTCGCGCGCACATAGAGAGCTGATTTTTTCAGCGAGTCTTAGTATTTCCATTTGTAATAAGATGGTATAAGTGAAGAAAAACACTATCTCTTACACAGGTTGACTTGGGGGTCAAGCCTTCAGCCTCCCCTTAGTTAAGCAGCTTATTTATATTAATCACACATTAGATCAGCACCAAATACCGAGGTGGTGATGGCTACCTAATATAACACCATCCCCATTATTGTATTTTGTACACATATTACTTTACTAAGAACATATACAAGAATTCCCGAGAGAAACACCAAGTGAGGATGGGAGTTTATTAGGAGAATGTTTCGCTTGTATAACCCTCACAGAAGGGTCAGTATATGTATAGTGAGTGTGTGTGTACTTACTCTAGTTGTATTGCGGGAGTGAGCATGCTCGTTATTTCCCGCCTCCTATATGTGTAGGTGTTATATGTATCGTTGGAATGGCTGTGGATGTGTGTGTAGTCTGTATTTTTAGCCAATTGGCGACATCGGAAACGAAGGCTTAGGGTGGATCTGTATGGTACCATTCTCACTATAGACGGTACCGTCTCGCCCGAAGGCTTAGGTAGCCATCAGCTTTGGTGAACCATATGATACCCATCTCGCCTTGTACCATTTTTGCCAACCCCAGATGGGACGTCACAATGTCGTCCACTTATTCCAGGTACCTATTTACAGCTAGGTGAACTGAGGCTAACACATGAAAGGAGACAAGCCCAATTTGTCTCCGCCCGGCCGGGGGATTGAACCCCCGACCCCTCGTGTGTGAGACGAGAGCGCTACCTACTAGGCTACGGGCTGTGTGTGAGTGTGTGTGAGTGTGTGTGTGTGTGTGTGTGTGTGTGTGTGTGTGTTATACCAGTACTGGTTGAAATACAGTTCCATGTTTTGTCACTCTCCATGCTACATTTATGTTGTTGTTGTTGTAATGGTGGCCAAGCGTCGCTAGAGAACAGAGTCTACCTGGCCAGGTTAAGATGTGGGCACCACCCAGCTCTTTTGAGCTATCAGAAGAGACTGGATAATTCCGTCGTCGACACCTGCCCAGGATCCAGCACAGCACCCCATACTATTAAACACATCTTAGAAGACTGCATTCCACACAATCACTTACGCCAACAACATAATCTACACTCCTTGAGAGCCTTGTGGGAAAGCCCGACAGTGGTCATGGCCTTCCTTAGGGACTTGGGGCTGTTCGGCCAAGCAGCTTAGGGAATGACAACAACAACAACAACCATGGCAACCAGACCCTGTGACGTAGGTTTGATTGAAACAACCTCACCATCTCTCACCAATGTCTTTTCCATTTAACATAAGAACTCCAATTAACATAAAGGCATCACATTCTATGATCTAGTATACGATTCTAACATGAAGGAAGACACAATTTACAAGTTGGACTATTTAATTATACAAAAACTAAAGTGTAATGTACAATACAATATAAAAAAAACTACCCAATAACAAGCTAGCCCTATCAAGTAAAATAAACGAACTCTTTACCCAAAGAAATGTACATAAAAAAGTCAATATCCTTTTTAAAATAGTCTCCTTTAGCAGAAAATAAAGCTTGGCATACAACATTAAACATACATAAAGAAAAAGCATGTCTGGTTGGTTCTTATTGATCAAATTTACCCCCTTTGAGTCCTAGAGGTAGTTACAAGCTAAAGAAAATCGCCTAATGGTCACCAGAATATGAAGAAACTTACATCATCGTGCTGAAGGGGTTAAAATTACGGTACACTGTTGACAATATTGCTGCCTGTCCTGTAGCCGATTAGAACAGGTCCTCCCACACTATCCGATACCTCGATTTACGATATTATTATAGGTTTTTAGGAGTTTGGGTTTGGGTTTTGGCTGGTCCCAGAACGCATCCCTAATTACCTCATTAATCTTAGGGTTTGCTATTCCCATTTATCCCATTAATTCTAGGGTTCGCTATATGATTTTTCTATTTAAGATCAGGTTTTCAGGAACGTAGCACAATCGTTAATCGAGGTAGGCCTATATGCAGAAGTAAGTCATCTGCTGGTAGCTGGGACGCAATTTTAATTCATCAATTTATCAAATGATTAAACAATTTAACATCTTCTCTTCCTTCAGCAGTTTCCCAGTGGCCAATAGTTTATATTCCAATTTAAGGGGAGATGGGTCGTTTTTCTGGTCCCCCTTCTTCCTCATGTTTAGATTTTAATACGTTCCCTCCACTTAAATCTCTCCCTATAGCATCTCCCTCCCAGCACCATAAATCAATCATCTCCTTCTACGTCTACCGCCAAGCTAGTAGCCTCAGCATCAAACTCCCGAAGACCACCAAGACAGTCCCTGATACGCCGTTGGAGGCACCAGCAGCAGCCATGGCTGCCTGTTGGTTCTTCTTGGTGGTGTAGACGGGCGCGGGGTGGTTTGATGTGGTTGAAGCGGCCTGCTGACGTGCGGTGCTACTGGAAGCTATGAACGGCACCTCATCCATCCGGCCGGTCCTGCTCCCCCCGACGGTGTTAGCGGAGGTTGCAACTAGTACCGGGGTCTCTGGACCGACGCAGGGTAGGGGCTGGGTCTTCTGTACTAGCCAATCATGAGTCTCCTGTTGACCCTGACTCACCAGTGCTAGACCAATCACATCCATCACTCGCTGGTGGTACCGGTTCACCCACCAACACTGTCCAAGCCACGGACAGATTGTGAATAATTCAAGGGGTTCATTTTTACAGACTAAAATTAATATATTATATCATTCACTCGCTCTGTCTCGAATCAGCCAACCCCAGTTAAAAAAAAGGGATAGGCCTATGTGCCTGAGTATATAGATGTATGTATGTATGTATATACTCAGGCACATACCCCATTGCTGGGGGTGGCCAACTCGAGACAGCCCGAACAGAAACCTGTAAAGTTCCAATTCTTAGGGTCCGGGACCACTTTCGCGTTCCCTCGCCCCCTTCTCTATCAACGTTGAGTAGGAGAATTTTACAGGGGGAGGAGGATTCCTAGCCCCCTGCCCCCAATGAAATGCATTATTTTGGATTGAATTACAAACATGAACAAATTCTATATTTTGAAACTATAAACTGTCAAAATAATACTTGTTTTGATTATAAAGTATGTAATAACAAATAAGATATACTAGTCTCAGACAACCTGGTTTGGAATTAGTTTTATAAAAAAATAATAACAATAAATAATAAAACAAATAACATAAAATAAGACCATTAAAAGACCAATACAACTATTAAATACAAAATTTGTGTGCATTAATAGGTCCCAGTATTTGTTGGAGTGTCTCACCTGGTTATTACTGAGCAGCGTGAGGTTGATTAGCTTGGCCTCGAAGGGAACCAAGGTCACCGCCTCGAAGCCCAAGAACGGCTTGTCGAAGGTGTACTGCAACAACAAGGAAGGGGTTATACTCGGTTTATATTTACTTGGAAGCAAAATGCAAATCCTAACCCCTTATTTATGACTATGAATGAACATAATTATAGTCAATATCATGTCAATATATTAACTATATACCGGGTGGTACAGTTGGCCAAATAAGTTGTGTCTCCGCTGTCATTACGTTTGGCTTGCTCTGTGCTGTATTAATGTCTGGCAGATGTTGAATAAGGTTGGTAAGTGTAGGATAATGGTTGTATATCTCACTCAAGAAGAAGAAATCATATGTAAATTTTGCTGATACCAATTATTGATCGAAATATACTTGGTGCCGCGACATTACTTATTGGTGGCATTGACTCCTATGGGTAACCAAATTCTGTACCAACCTGTACTGTATCTGTGTATAATATAATAAAAGCTAAAATATATGATTTAACTATCAAAATAAAACATTAAGGCTGTATTTAAGGCTATACTTAAAGAAAATAAATACTGACCTTGGTATGTGTTTGAACCACGGTGAGTATGGTCTCCAGTCTGATGCCCCACTCTCCATCCTGGTAGTACCCCGGCTCTGGTGGTGATAGTAGTGGTAGTTGTGGTAGTAGTGGTAGTAGTAGTAGTAGTAGTTGTGTATGTAGTGGTTGTGGTGGTAGTTGTAGTAGTAGTGGTAGTGGTAGTAGTAATAGTGGTTGTGGTGGTGGTAGTGGTTGTAATAGTAGTAGTAATAGTAGTAGTAGAAGTAGTAGGAGTAGTAAAATAGTAATAGTAGTAATAGTAGTAGTAGAAGTAGTAGGAGTAAAATGTATATGCAATAATATACACAATAATAATATACACAATAATAATATAATATTATACTATAACAATCTATATTATTAAATCAGTTCGTGTGTCTGTTTGTCTGTGTGTTCTTAATAGGCGGCCTCAGTTTTGGACCTGGGGAGCTGAAACTTTGCATGTGGGTGTCAATTGACCTGGGTCAGGTCATAGACGGGGCGAGGCCACGATCGGAGGTCGTTTCGAGGCCGAAATTGAAAACAAATTGACAAAAATTGCCGTTTGGGGCAGAAGGAGTCCTCCGATCGAAAAGGTGTATGGAACGAAAGTTGTTCGCAGCCCCCCAAAATGGGGATACAGATGAGGTCAGATCCAAAATCGGAGGTCATTTAGCGGCCGAAATCGAGGTCGCCGTTTAATGAGGAACAGGGAGGTCGAGGCCGGTGATTATGGTAGTAGTAGTATTGTGGTGATTGTGGTGATTGTGGTAGTAGTAGTGGTGGTAGAATTTAAACACGGGCAACGCCGGGTACATCTGCTAGTACCATAATAATAATACTAATATACAAATATATAGTATAAATCTAGGGAAACAAAACCCATCACTCACCGTCAGAGAAGAAGTGACCAACCTCCAGCTTATGTTCTTCCTCGGAGTTTATGCGAATCTGCGTGGGGGCTGAAACAAATGACAGTAGTTACAGTCTATTTTTTGTATCATATTATTATTAGTTAATTTATTATTTTATTTTATAATGTAAAACTTGCAAAATAAACAAACCAAATCGTATACAAACACAGTAAAAAGACAAAATAACTAATCAAAATAGCTACAGTATGTGGAAACAACGCTTAAGTAAAATAATAACATACTGTATAAATAAAAGAACACAATCCACCACATAGGGTGTACAGTCTCACTAATAAGTCATTCCCAGCTGTCATTACGTTTGGCTTGCTCTGTGCTGTATTAATGTCTGTCAGATGTTGAACAGGGTGGGTAAGTGTAGGCCGGACATGTTTGTATATTTCACTCGATATGAAGAAATGAAGCTTAGATATTCCTGATACCAATTATTGATCAAAACATACTTGGTGCCGAGACATCACTTATTAGCGCGACTGTACATTACTACATGAGCAAGTTAATCTGCTTTATTGATTTATCTTTATATATTCATTTTTAACCAAGCGAATTTGTACTTAGTTGCAATTGGCTAGAGAACTCTACTTTTATTAATATTTTTTGTATTATTATTATTATTAGTAGTATTTTTTTGTTTTGCCAGAAGCCGTAATTCCCGAGAAGGGATGGCCATGAAGATTAGGCGTTTGTCACGAATTGCTAGGTCAAGTTGCCCGGGCTTGACATCTACCAATAACATTTTGACAGTGAGGATTCGATCTGCCGACCCTTTGATCAGCAGCCGACGCTCTACTGACTATGCCATAATAATAATAACAATAATAATAATAATAATAATAATAATAAAAATTATAATACTAACAATAATAACAATAATATTAACAATGCTACTACTACTACTACTACTACTACTACTAATACTACTACTACTACTAACCTTCGTGAACGCCCAGGAAGTGCCCAATACCATGACCAGTGCCGTGCCGATAGTCCAAACCAACGTCATACAGATGTCTGGGGAAGAGGACACATAATGTAATACTTTGTCTACAAGGGGTTATTAAGGGGGATGGGCGTATTTATTTAATTATTTATTAATCATGTTTTTAGTTTCCTCCCTAGACCTCCATCAAGCTTAAAAAAGAAGCCCTCTTCCTGATAAATCTGTACATTTTTTTATAGTTTGAGGTGATTCATAAGAAAATGGGAGCTGCAGAAAGCCGATTGGCCCACACAAGGCAGATCCCTCATATGCTTTACGGAGAGTATTTACCGCTTTGCGTCTTAAAGGTAGATTTTAAGCTAAAGAATATCGTCTAATGGTCACTAAAATACAAATTACGTCGGCACCGCTCAATTTAGGGTCCGTCCGACTCTGAGGCTTTATATGTATCTTTTTAGCACTATTTTTCTACATTAGTGTGCAGCTAATCCATCCACTAACCTGTTTCACCCTTAGGTAAGCAGTACAGATTTGTATAAGGTTTACTCCCCTAGACAGGTTGCCGACCAAGGCTGACGAGTCCCATCCACCCGAATTGTTATAAGGTTCTCTCCCCTTGATGGGTTGCCTACCAAGGCTAACGAGTCCTATCCACCCGGAATCGTTTGCTATACAATTTTTCTATTTAAAATCAGGCTTTCAGGAACGTAACTCAATCGTAAATCGAGGGAAACCTGTAACTCTCTCTTTCACTTTCTCCCACTAACGTTACAGTAATGACCTCAGTGCACCATGCCATCATCAGGTCAAGAGGTCATGACCCTCCCAATACAGAATCGAGGGAAACCTCAAACCAGTACCTGCGAGTAATGATATCTACGTCAGTGTCGCCGGTGCCCTGAGGGAAGACCAGAGAGGCCAGGTCCACGGCTCCCATCAAGACCCGGGTGTATGCCTCTATCTGGAACGCTGTAGGGGTGCCGTAGTGGAGTGTCCGTGTTACATCCGTTGTTCCGTCTGTACAAAACCAAAGAAAATAATATTAAATTCAAATATAATTAAAACTTGCAAAACAAACCAAAACAGGGACGACACAACACAAAGACAAAAGAACTCATCAACATTACTATGTGGAAATGACACATTAGATTGGTATGCAGGATTCGAAACTGAATAATAAATCGTAGGCTTGTGCAACATTCTTTAACTGTCTTCGTGGTGCAATGCATAAGTGTGTTGATTTTCGGTGTGAGCATCCTAGGTTCGAATCCCCGGACTGCCACATGTGTTTCTTAATTTCATTAATCGATTTTAGGAGTAAAGTTGGTTGGTGGAGAGAACAAAATAATTAGTAAAATACAATTAATAAATAAAAGAACAAAGCCACCGCATAGTGTACGGTACATTACTACATGAGCAAGTTAATCTGTTTCCCAAGCAAACTAATCTCGCATATAACAATGCACTATCGTCATATTCAAGGAATTAGTCAATTTGGGAAGTTCAGGACGTTCTGGTAAATTCTTTTAGCCCCTTGAGTACCAGCGACGCACGTCATGCATCGCCTATGTATGTAACACTAAACTCCAGCGACGCACTGGTTGCGTTTTCCTTAATTACTCTTGACCTATGGCAGTGATTTTCCAGTATTTTGCCTACCCATCACCCCATGTTAATTGCGACTTTCCGCCGCCCCCCAGGACTCCTAAATGACTTAGGTGAGCGTTTTCTTGTTGTTTTTCTTTCATTACTAACCCATCCCATGTGTTTTCAGGAAAAAAAGAAAAAAAATGACAAGTGGCTGGGCCTGGAGTGTACATTTACATTAAAATCGCATGGGGTCCATCAGGTTAAATTCTGCATGAATAAAGAAACTACCATTTATGTCAACATTTTCTCACCTTTGTACTGTCCGCCAGAGTCCACGAGATAGAGAGACTCCTTGGTGATATCCAGCTTGGTGTCCGGGCGAGGGCGGTAGTGGATGACCGCACCGTTGGGACCGAAAGCGCTGATGGTGGTGAAGGAAAGGCCCGCGTAATGGTCCTGTAGCTGCCGGAGTTCGCTCAACTTGGTCGCCGCTTCGATCTCGTCCCAGACCTTTCCAGCGGCTATCTGTTAAAAAAAAAAAAAATAAATAAAAAAAAAATAAAAAAAAAAATAATAAGATCCCGCATCAGTCTTGGTCTGCCCTTTCGTGCAGCTTCCTCCACGTTCATGGACATCTTTTCACCCAGCTTAGTTGAAGTTAGTTCATCCATCCTCTTTATATAGTAATTAAACAGTAAATTGCACAAAATCAAATGAAAAATCAAATAACATCAAACTTAAATACAAACTAAAGCTAATTAGTGTTACCTCTCGCTCCATAAAGGCCAAGAATCCACAGACGGCCACCGCGTCCCTGATGTGAGCGGCCTTCATCCCCTCAGACTCCACGGGGTTCTTACGGGCCTTTATCTTCAAGATCGGCGACACCACTTCTTCACGCTTAGCCTCGGGTACCTAAAAGAAAAAATATATATACCGGTAATTATCTCTTTTTGTACATCTAATATGGTTATTTAGTATATTTCCACATAGTGATTTTGAGAAGTTCTTTTGTCGGCCAGAGGCCGTAGCGCAGTTGGTTGAGCCCTTGCCTGAAAACTATGAGGTTGACGGTTGGAGTCTCGGGCCAGCCAGTGTGTGTTATTGGCAGACACCAGTGCTGTTGGTGGACGGTGGGGTCTATCCATCTGTGGCAACTATTCAATGAAGTCCCTGATCATCAGGGCACCCACCCTTAAGCAGGGAGTGCATGGTGGTAAAAACTGCATCATCATCATCATCATGGCCTGTATTCCGAGACAATCCCCATCATTTTCAGGACTAATTAAAATGTTGTATTTTTAAATACAAATTCTGCCCCAATATGAACCCTCGAACAGCAAAACGAACGTCCATAATATAAATAATAGGTAAATAATTATACGGTAAGATTCGATTCGGTGCAGGAGAGAGAGCTTCAAAAATTTAAGACCACGATTTATGTCTCACAGTGTATTGTACAATCACAGTAATTAATGCTGATAGGCTACATGTGCTATCGAAGCTGTCTCGGGTTGAATTGAAACTCTTAATTAATTTTTCAACTGATATTCTCCCCCTTAACTTACCGCAGAGTACACAGCATAGGAGGCCCCGTTGGAGTAGGAGTACTTCTTGTCAATGAGTACCTTGGTGATATTCTGGTTCAGCGGGAGGGCTCGTAGGCGGTTCAGTATGTCCGTGTAAGGGGTGATGCTGGAACGGGAACCAAGAAAATAATAAAAAAAAACTAAATTGGTAATAAATAAATAGACTACATAATTCTATCTATCAATATACTCATGCACGAATATAAGTCCTTCTTAAGCTGCATACAATCATCTCAATGAAGTCAGAATCAAAGATAAAAAGGCTCAAGAGTGTTAACTTTGGCAATGAGGCACTGGAGATGGTGGACAAGTTTTGCTACTTGGGTGATATCATCTCTGCCGGTGGTGGGGCTGAGACCGCCACTATCGCCAGAATAAGATGCGGCTGGGGAAAGTTTAGAGAACTTTTGCCACTACTCATCATGAGAAGACTCCCGTTTCCTTTGAAGGGAAAGGTGTGTGCTTCATGTGTTAGAAGCGCAATGACATATGCTTCAGAAACGTGGCCTGTCAAAGAGGATGATATCAACAGAATGGAACGCAATGAGATGAGGATGGTGAGATGGATGTGTGGGGCCAAACTGCAAGATAGGATATCAAGTGTAGAGCTAAGGAGAAGGTTAGGTATCAAGAGTATCAGTGATGAGATGTGTACTAGCAGGCTTGGATGGTTTGGACATGTGGAGAGGTTGGATGAACAAAGCTGGGTGAAAAGATGCAAGTCCATGAAGGTGGAGGGAGCTGCACCAAGGGGCGGACCAAGAAAGACGCGGGATCGGACTTTGCAGTCTGATCTTAAATCAAAGAACCTGACAAGTGAGGCAGCTCTTAACAGGGCTGCCTGGAACGCCGCCATTAGGACGTGAGACCGGAACCGCATTTTGTGTGGAGCACTCGGTCTTTAAACTTGTGTATGTATGTAGGTATATGCCATGGTGCTGAATGGGTTAATGAAACTGATGGTCCCTGGTAATATTTATGGAGTCTCCGGTAAGGCCCACATCTAGCCATCAATCAAATTAATCAGACAATTATTCAAGACATGTACTCCGTGTGAGCTCCCCTATTATCTGTGTACTCACGTGACACACTCCTGGCCGACACAATGGTTAACGTGTAGGTGAAGATCTACGGCTGCGGTGATCTTGTTAGTGGGCACGAACAGTTCCACTCCCGTCCGGCTTAGTAACACGTACCCGCGGAACACTGGAATAATATACTTGATTAATTTCACTCCCAACACCAATCACCTACCTATCTATCTATATACTCTGGTACTCTATCTCTCTCACACACACACAATACACATTCACTCATTTAAACACACATACACAAGACACCTATATTCTAGCACATATTCTCTCTCTCTCACGCAAACTACATACTCATTCATTCACAGATTTAAGACACACACAGTCTCCCTCTCTTACACACACACACACACTACACAGTCCCTCAATCCAAGCCTGCTAGTACACATCTCATCACTGATACTCTTGATATCTAACCTTCTCCTTAGCTCTACACTAGATATCCTATCTTGCAGTTTGGCAGCACACATCTATCTCACCATCCTCATCTCATTGCGTTCCATTCTGTTGATATCATCCGCTTTGACAGGCCACATTTCTGAAGCAAATGTCGCTGCGCTTCTGCTTCTAACGCATGAAGTGTAGCCTACACCTTTCCCTTCAAGGGGAGAGGGAGTCTTCTCATGGTGAGTAGTGGCAAAGGTTCTCTAAACTTTCCTCAGCCGCATTTTATTCTGGCGATAGTGGCAGCCTCGGCCCCACCACTGGCAGAGATGGTATCTCCAAAGTAGCAAAACTTGTCCACCATCTCCAAAGCCTCATTGCCAAAATTAACACTCTCGTGCCTGTCATTGAATACAAGCTCATCTTTGCATACTATGCATACAAATTTCTCAATTTTGGACTTCTTCCTTGGTAGAGGTCCCTTTATTCTAGTGCAACACTGTGATGTACCCAGCTGCGGCAGACGTACACTGTATTGAATTCGCACCAACCCCTTCTCTGCATACTGTGCACGGGTATGCCCCACTTTTTTCTACCTTTCCTAGCCCTAATCCACTATGTAAAACCTTTGTTTTATTTATATTCTCTTAACCCTTTCCCCCACAACATACCGGGAGTGTTGGGAACATCATTGCCACGTAGGTTAAGTAGCCATGCCACTTCATCCAAAGCCGACACCACCAACAGATCCGCACCAGCCGCCACAACCTCCGCCCGAACTTCTGCTACCTTGTCCTCCCAGCTCTTGCCTATAGACACGAGAAGAAAATTATATATATTTTATTAATCTTAACTTAAGAAAATTATATGGTTTATTAATCTTAAGGGGAGGCAGAGGGGTTTCCTCGACCCCCTTCTCCCTCGTGTTTACCCTTGTTAGTTATGAGATTTCAAGACATTCGCCCAATTAGTTTGGCAATATTCAGACCTTTTGCCCCATTTCTTTGCCAATATATACCTTGCGTGCCATTTAGGGGTTGACTTTTTTCCTGGCGAGCGATAGCGAGCCTGTAATATTAAGAGGAACCGGCCTTTGGCCGTGAAAAATTTTCTACCGAAAAATGTACAAATTTATCTTGAAGGGGGTCTAAGGGATGTTTTTCTAAGTTTGATGGAGGTCTAGCGAGGAAACCCACCACCACCAGATCTGCACCAGCCGCCACAACCTCTGCTACCTTGTCTTCCCAGCTCTTGCCTACAGGCAGAAGATTTTACAATATTCACAGTAATAAGCAGAACATTATATTTATTATGACTGCTTTTTCTCACACCAAGACACCGAGTATGTGAGTGAAAGAGAAAGTGAAGGTATTTGAATGTCATCTTCTTCAGTTTATCTTAATAATTAATCTTGGCATTTTGTGCTTTAGTGGGTCACTTTGATCAAATGGAACATATCGATAATAATATACATATAAATAAAAAATAAATACATTATATATAATATACAGTATATATATATATATATACAGTATATATATATATATATAATAGTATTGTTATTTCTGTTAAACATTCAAGTTATCTTTTATTATGTGTTACCAGCGAACTCCAACTCGTGTATATAGATGGAGTCCTCAGGGTACGGGGGGCGCTGGTCCCGGGGCCATACTAGGTCCACCAGGTTCACATCCTCGGCTACCATCACTATCCCGGACTCTGAGGGGGGACAAGATAAAACACTATATGAAAACATTATATGTAAAAAATAAAAAAAATAAAAAAAATCATATCTATCTATCTATCTACTCAGGCACATTCCCCATATATATATATGAAATGTTTGTATGTATGTACTGTATGTAGCCTATGTACTCAGGCACATACCCCATTGCTGGGGGTGACCGACTCGAGACAGAGCCCGAACAGAAACCTTTAAAGTCCCAATTCTTAGGGTCCGGTATCACTTTCGCGACCCCTTGCCCCTTTCTCTGTCTCGTTGAGTAGGAGAATTTTACAAGGGGAGGAGGATTCCTAGCCCCCCGCCCCCAGAAGGAAAAGCAGGACAATAAAAGAGACAGATACAAGACAATGTGATAGGATAAAAGACACACACAAGAGGGGTATGTAACAGAGTATATAGATAGATAGATAGACAGACATACAGATAGATAGATACACAAACAGACAGACAGACAGATAGATAGATACAGTTAAATAGATAGACAGACAAACAGATAAATAGATAGACAACTTACTCTGCAATTCTTCAGCCGTGTCCTTCCATGTGTCAGCCGCTAACAGTCTGGGGTCAGCAGCCACCTTCGCCCCCTCCGTCAGCACCTCCCTCAGCCACTCCGGAACCTTGGGAACCTGAAAAAATGTAACCATGTAAACTACACATACCCTTTGATCTAATAAATGTTTGACTTATACACTGTTCCAAATAAGTAGGCCAAAACTCTTGAACATTAAACTCTATAACTTACAAATCGAGCTAACCCAAAACTCTTCCTATTAATTATATACTAGCAAGGGTACCCGGCATTGCCCGGGTAATCACCATAATCACCATCACTACTACCACCACTACTACTACCATAATCACCATCATCAATCACTACTACCACAATCATCACAATACTACTACTACCATAATCACCGGCCTCGACCTCCCTGTGCCTCATTAAACGGTGACCTCGATTTCGGCCGCTAAATGACCTCCGATTTTGGATCTGACCTCATCCGTACCCCCATTTTGGGGGCCTGCGAACAACTTTCGTTCCATACACCTTTTCGATCGGAGACCTCCTTCTGCCCCAAACGGCAATTTTTCCGATTTCGCGCCCATTTTCTCTGTCCCTTTCACCCTGGGGAATTCTATTTTGTCACTAAAACCTGCCTAGGGACCCCCTTACTATGCATACCAAGTATGAACGCTCTAGCTTAAAAAATGTGGCCATGCATAATTTAACATAAAGAACAGACAGACAGACAGACAATCGCAAATATTATATAGATATACATACATACATACATAAGTTTAAAGACCGAGTGCTCCACAGGAAGTGCGGTTCCAGTTTCACGTCTTAATGGGGGCGCCCTGTTCAGAGCAGTTTCATTGGTCATGTTTTTCGATTCAAGATCAGACCATAACGTCTGATCGCACATCTATCTTGGTCTACCCCTTGGTGCAGCCCCCTCCAAGTTCACGGACTTGCATCTTTTCACCCATCTTAGTTCAGAGCTAGAATACCTTACCTGATCTTACAGAAAACCAAAGACCATAGCTATCACGATTCAGAGTTCTTCTACTTTATCTAACTCCAAGTCGAAGGTATGATACCTTATACCATCTTACAGCTAACAACAACATCTTAATTACTAACCCCATCCTGTCCTTTCTTCATAAGCAGCCAGTCACAGTCCAGCTCTGAGTCCGCCTGTAGGAAATACCGTCCATCCGCCCATAGTGCCTGTTCTGTGGCCGTCACTACCGCCACGCCGTAGCTACCGGTAAACCCCGTCATGAACTGTAGGCGATCCTCGGCCTTCAGTGTGTAGCTTCCCTGTGGATATAAGGAGACAGAGTATATTAAAGACTTGTAGTCGTTAGGAATGGTAGTCGTATTCAAAGTAAGGCTACTATACATTTAAAAAGACGTACAGCTCTACCTCAATATCCGATGCCCCGATTTATTATAAGTTTTTAGTGTTTGTGTTTGGGGTTTTGGCTGGTCCGAGAACGCATCCCCATTTACCCCATTAATTTTAGGGTTCACTATATGATTTTTCTATTTAAGATCGGGTTTTCAGGAACGTAACCCAATCGTAAATTGAGGGAGACCTGTAAAATAAAGGCAAGATATGTAGCCAATCCAACCTTTGATATAATTTTCATCCGTCAGAAGCTCACATACTTTTTTTTTTAAATTTCTGCTAAACATATAAATGTCTACAGGTTTATCTGCTTATAGCCCAAAACTGGCAAGTGGTCAATTACAATGTCTGTTTCAAAGACATACTATTACAGAAATTATAGTGAGAGTGAGAGTTGAGCATTCTCTGCCATACCCATAGCTTACTCTGATTGTTCCTTTTACTTATATATTTTCTAGACCTAAAGTGACGACGTCTCTTCCGTGGATTGACCTCCCTGGTGTCACACTTTTCCTTTGCCCCTCAACTTTCCCTTCATAATTGTTGAGGGGCACAGGGCCTTGGGTTGGGCTTTTGTGTCCCTTGCATTTCCGCACCCTCCTCAGCTCCTCGCCTGGGCTTTCTTAGTGGTAAGCAGGGAGGGTTCTGTGGGGGCGCTCGGCTGTGGCCTTGCACGGGACCTTGGGGCTGCTCGGTCAGACAGCCTGTGGACTAACAACAACAACAAAAATACATTTTAAGAGTATCCCTCCCCTGGGAGGTAATCACGGTATCTTACCTGTTCTCCGGAGATGGGTATGATGTAAGCGGACAGGTTACGACTCTCCATCTCCCGACGCAAATCTGACACTCTGCAAGCACAGGAGTAGAGGACATATATTAGTGTCTTTTTAACCCTTTATGCATGACATATCTACATTTATTCATATTTAATAGTAATGTAAATTCAAATCAACTAGTTTCCTGAAGAAAAAACAAAATTAATATGGGATGGATATGGAAAAACGTGACTAGCCCCTTTGTGGCTCTCTATTCGTCCTTCTATTCTGGCTATCTATTGAGATATCTATAGAGAGCGAGAAAAGATAAGATAAAAAGACAAAAGGCCATAAAAAGACAACAATAACCCATAACCCACCTGAGGGTAGTATTAACCCGGACCTGCGGATCTACATTGCCAAGAAAACAGTGAGAACAAGAGAAGATAAAAAGACAAAAGTACTTTAACAATAAAAAAATCAACCCTTCATCTTCTCTCAATATTCTCGGTGTCTCTTTTTCTTCTGGTCTCTCGTGGAAGGATCATATAGACAAAAGGTAGTTAAAAGATCAAATGAAGATAAAACAGCAGCGCATAACCCACCTGAGCGTAGTATTAACCCGGACCTGTGGTGCTACATCACCAGGTAAACAAAGGCTCCTCTCCTCCCCGGTCTTCTTCATAACAAGCTCCACACGTTCTGACTTATGGTCCACTGATCCACCTCCCTGCTCCACTGATCCTCCCTGCTCCACTGATCCTTGTTGCTCCACTGATCCTCCCTGCTTCATTGATCCCTGCTCCGCCTCTAGATCCAATCCTTGTTCTGCGTCTTGTACTGCTTCGCTCCTCCGCCTCCTTGATGCCACTAATGTACAATAAACTCCATAAGTATTTGACTATCTTAACTATCAGGGTGCAATGTTTCAAGATTGAGTTGAATATGAGCGGGAATGCTTTTAAATACCTTCCAGGGGCATAATGGGAACTATACAGTATACGGATATTTATTCAGCGACGACTTTAATGTACTTAACAATAGTTGAAAAGTCACACCAAATTGGTAAATACATATTGAGAACAGAAATAAACCGAGAATTAATACTACCACTAACATAATCAGTGCAATAGTGCCACCAGTAACATCAATACAAATATATGAGAGTCGATGTTTGGAAACTGTTTTACCCTCAGTGCAAATTACATACTCCATTCATTATAGGTAGGTCAGAAATCGTGACCCCTAACCTCTGTAACTCAAAAAGGGCTAGAGCAATCTAGATTTTTTTTATAATAATACTAATATATATATATACTATTAATTGGAAAGCGAGTTCTATCCAAAAATCAATCTATATAGATATAATTGCATAAATAAAAACATAGGGGATCCACGAACTTTCAAGAGTGGGCAAGAGGCTATGGTATCTGAGTGTACAGGTGCCCACATAGGTTCGGTTCTTCTCTTTGATCTTATAAATAGAAATACATGTAGTTTTTTGTGCCGTGGTTAACTCATATGATTAGTCAACAGATAATTAAAAGAAACGGCACTCTTAATTAATTCATACTATTTTACTTTCATGCATAAAATCACAACGAGGAACAGAACTTATGTGGCCAACTGTTCATGAATACTATACACCACGTTCGCTACTAAGATAGAACACTGTATTATAATAACTATAACCAATTAATGATAACCAATACAGAACACATATAAAGAAGCATTACAGTGGACCTGAAAGAACATAAAGAATACATATACAGCTACTGATATAAATACATAATATGTTATGTATTAATATATAGCTGATTTGAACTGAACATCAATCTAACTGGATAAATTTGTATAAAGAAAATTGGAAGAGCTCACGACCATTTGTCAGTAGTTGCACAATCGCGCTAATAAGTGATGTCTCGGCACCTAGTATGTTTTGATCAATAATTTGTATCAGCAATAGCTAAGCTTCACTTCTTCATATTGAGTGAAATATACAAACATGTTCCTACACTTACCCACCCTATTCAACATCTGACAGACATTAATACAGCATAGAGCCTTGGTATCAGCAATATCTAAGCTTAATTTCTTCATATCAAGTGAATTATACAACCATGCTCCTACACTAACCCACCCTATTCCACATCTGACACACATTAATACAGCAAAGAGCAAGCCCAACGTAATGACAGGCGGGACATGACTTATTAGCGCGACTGTACCAATAATAATACCTTCAGCATGAAACGGATGATGCCTATTATACCGACACAACCGAGAAACAAAGCATTTATAATCTTCTATACAGACTTTAAAATATTCCGTTGATTTTAAGGTCACAGGACAGGCAGCCGTATTGCCAACATAATATCGTAAATTTAATGGTTACAAGCACACTTATCAATACTGCTATAGTCTATTTTTTCCCAGCTGATGGTAAATTGCCATGTTACTATCTTGGTTACTTAGGTATTACGTTGAAATATGTTGTTAATTATGAAAACTTTGCATTAATACGACACAGACATACTAGATTCATATTTTTCCATTGAGTATTGAAAAATCAGTCGCTAAGGGATTCAGTTCACCATCATCTGAAATAATACCGACTATAGTTCATTAATACCTTATTGAAGTAATTGCCATAATTTAGAGGCATAAGGCAATCAAGAAACGGTAATAAGAATACAGATTTCGAACGTCATCATTTACAGTAAATTCTACGGTTGTTGTTGTTGTTGTTGTTGTTCCCCAAGCTGCCTGGCCTAACAGCCCCAAGGCCCCAAGCAAAGCCAAGGCCATAACCGAGCGCTCCCACAGAACCCTCCCTGCTTACCACAATAAAGCCTGGGTGACCGAAGCCACTCCATGGCAGGGAGCTGAGAAGGGTGCGGAAACGCCCGGGAAACCAAAGCCCCACCCAGGGCCCTGTGCCCCTCAGCAATTATGAAGAGAAAGTTGAGGGGCAAGGGAAAAATGTGACGTTTTGGCTTCCAATCTTGGTAGATTGGGAGGTCAATCCACGGAAGAGACGCCGTCACTTGAGATCTAGAAAATATATAAGTTAAAGGAACAGTCAGAGTAAGCTATGGGTATGGCAGAGATTGCTCAGCTCTCTATCTGATAGACCAGCCCATCACCACTAAATTTTACGGTTATTTTTGACAGCGTACATCCACTATGCCAACATACATTACTACCACTGAAGCAGGTAAAGGGTGCTAAAACCATTGATTGAGACTGTACGGAGTGAACGACACCAAGAAACATGCAGGCCAAAGTGAGCTGTGTTGCAGTTAAAAATCTAGTGGTGCTTGAGGTGGAGTGTAGAACAGTGAACAGATTTGTGTAGGCTACACCGACTAACTTACTTGTGATGAGACTGTCCGTTGAAGGGCGGTGGAACTTTGCGTTGATTTTTGGGTATAAATATATTACATGGAACATACACAACATACATACACAAATATAAAGACCGAGTGTTCCACTCAAAATGCGGTTCCTGACTCACGTCCTAATGGCGGTGTTCCAGGCAGCCCTGTTAAGAGCTGCCTCACTTGTCAGGTTCTTTGATTTAAGATCAGACCGCTAAGTCCGATCCCACTTCTTTCTTGGTCCACCCCTTGGTGCAGCTCCCTCCACATTCATGGACTTTCATCTTTTCACCCAGCTTTGTTCATCCAACCTCTCCACATGTCCAAACCATTCAAGCTTACTTGTACGCATCTGATCACTGATACTCTTGATACCTAACCTTCTCCATAGCTCTACACTTGATATTCTATCTTTCAGTTTGGCACCACACATCCATCTCACCATTCTCATCTCATTGCGTTCCATTCTGTTGGTATCATCCACTTTGACAATCGACGTTTCTGAAGTATATGTCATCGTGCTTCTAATCCATGAAGTGTACACCTTTCCCTTCAAGGGGAGAGGGAGTCTTCTCATGGTAAGACAAATAAAGGTGCAGTATAGTACTCCACTTAGCTTGGTAGTCTAAGTATATTTCCGTATCTTGTTCAAGCGAACCTATTTTCACTGACTTTACATAACCCCTTGCAACTTTGAGGGTAGAAGGAAGTTGGAGCTGTATACATCGATATTTAGAAGAATTATTGTTGAACATACGGTTATAGTGCATATATAAATACATACAAATATATATGAACGAACTCTCCATCCATCATACATGTACAGTGTATATCTTACATATTTATGCTATATATCGATGTTTACAGTTCCAACTTCCTTATCACATGAGCGCTTTTTCCCTCAATACTGATCTGGCAGCTTATGAGGTCAAGATCTAAAATATTTCGGTCACCTAAATTCATCCGCCATCAGTCTAGTTACCGATACCAGTGTAAAATACTCCAGAAATATTGCCAGAAAAATGTTGATGATCGAATGTTGACTATGAAAGCTCTCGTGTGATACCGGTTTTACGCTATATGAGGGTAAGAGAAAATGTAATTCAATTATGTATTATTTACAATTATTTTCCTATTATTAACATTATCATTGCATATTTGAAAAACATAAATAGATAGTCAAGTAACATATGATGTGAGTGATCATATATTAATTTGCAATATTGTATATATATATATATATATATATATATATATATTCTCTTTTAAACAGACGAGGTTAAAGGTAACTGCAGTTTCAGCATTCAGTATTTTATTGTTACAGCTTTCTATATTTCTAACAATTTTCCTCTGGGGTTCAGAGATGAGGTACAACAGGTTAGCAAAATTCATGGTGGATCCAACGTTTCACAAGTAAACATCTTGCATCTTCAGGGAATGGGCAGGTAATGATTAGAATAAGGACAAAGCAACATATTTATACAAAATTCGAGGATCAAGAATACCATACTCGACAAAGAATCAGACCCCAGAAGACTAGCTATTTTAGAAGCTCTATATATCCAAACGCTCAACCCCAGCATCAACAACCAAACACAAGACCTTCAAATTCTTCCTTCAGGCAAACGCTACAGGCATACTGCCCTCGTTCCTCTCGCCCTGTGCCCCCCTCCCGTACCTTTCCGCGATCAGCACACTACTGACAACACCAACCAATCACAGACACCCACAGCCAACAACCAACCACCGATAAGATTTAGTGCCCGTCTCGCGAATAGACTGCCTTCCACCAATGAACAGCCACCCCACACCCAGTAGCTCCGCCCACCTACCTATTCTTGATCCTCGAATTTTGTATAAATATGTTGCTTTGTCCTTATTCTAATCATTACCTGCCCATTCCCTGAAGATTCAAGATGTTTACTTGTGAAACGTTGGATCCACCATGAATTTTGCTAACCTGTTGTACCTCATCTCTGAACCCCAGAGGAAAATTGTTAGAAATATAGAAAGCTGTAACAATAAAATACTGAATGCTGAAACTGCAGTTACCTTTAACCTCGTCTGTTTAAAAGAGAATCTATTACCTGGCTATACTAACATATATATATATATATATATATATATATATATATATATATACAGTATATAATCATATATATATATATACCAGTATATATATATATATATATATATATATATATATATATATATATATATATATATATATATATATATATATATATATATATATATATATAACTCAGCACAATTCCTTATAGTATTAAAGTTAAAATAGTAATCATTAAACCTAGTGCTTGATATGTTTATGATAGCTGGTACAAAACACAGAGTCTGGGTCGTTATTAACATATATATATAATAATAGGATCAAGGCTGAAGTATATAAATAACTTAACCTAACACACCACATATACAGTATAGGTCTACATGTGTGTGTGTGTGTGTGTGTGTGTGTGTGTGTGTGTGTGTGTGTGTGTGTGTGTGTGTGTGTTAGTAGTACCTGTGTTAAGTGTGCATTCACCTATCTATGTGTGTGTGTGTGTGTGTGTGTTAGTAGTACCTGTGTTAAGTGTGCATTCACCTATCTATGTGTGTGTGTGTGTGTGTGTTATTGTTTACATACTATAAGCGAGTACCTGAAAGTGCACAATACATTCCATTTGTCAGACATACCACATTGAGAAACATATTAATTATGCAGTCATCTCCAGAATCTATAATTATGCAGTCATCTCCAGAATCTATAATTATGCAGTCATCTCCAGAATCTATAATTATGCAGTCATCTCCAGAATCTATAATTATGCAGTCATCTCCAGAATCTATAATTATGCAGTCATCTCCAGAATCTATAATTATGCAGTCATCTCCAGAATCTATAATTATGCAGTCATCTCCAGAATCTATAATTATGCAGTCATCTCCAGAATCTATAATTATGCAGTCATATCCAGAATCTATAATTATGCAGTCATCTCCAGAATCTATAATTATGCAGTCATCTCCAGAATCTATAATTATGCAGTCATCTCCAGAATCTATAATTATGCAGTCATCTCCAGAATCTATAATTATGCAGTCATCTCCAGAATCTATAATTATGCAGTCATCTCCAGAATCTATAATTATGCAGTCATCTCCAGAATCTATAATTATGCAGTCATCTCCAGAATCTATAATTATGCAGTCATCTCCAGAATCTATAATACACTTAAGGGGAGATTTTCACTCAAGGGATTTCTATTCGAACCTCCTTCTTCGTCGTGTTTAGCCCCATTAGTTATGAGATTTTAAGACGGTCGCCCCGTTAGTTTGGCTAGTTTAAGACATTTTTCTGCCGAAAAATATACTAATTTATAACGAAGGCGTATTGTTTTAAAGTTTGAGGGGGGTCTAAGGAGCAAACTAAAAATCTTCCCTTGATAATAATGATCATAGATTAGATTATTATATCTTTGGTCATTTATTAGGGCCCAGTTCTTCCAGTAAACCAATAATGTTAGGAATGTTTTATCACATCTAACCATATATTGGTTTATATATATATATATATATATATATATACTGTATATATATACCGTATATATTATGCTACATTCATTTTCCAAAAAATAAATATAAAAATCAGTCAAAATACTAATATTTAACCCCTTCAGCACGATGAAGCCTTTTTACCATTTATTCTGGCTAAAGTTGGACTATCATATGCAGCTTAAGAAGGAACTATATTAATCAGAGGGTTTACTGAGATCGTCTTTACCCCTTTGAGTCCTAGAGGTAGATTATAAGCTAAAGAATATCGTCTAATGGTAACCAGAATAAGAGGAAAATTACGTCTTTCATTTAATTATTTTTAACTTGCAATTGTAAGTTAGCTGTTGTTCCAGAGACTTAACTGGACATTTGCCACGAATCGCTATAGTCTGTTCATTCTAGGTTGGGCAGAAATCGTAACCTCTAACCTCTGTAACTCAAGAAGGGCTGGAGCAAATGAGCTGTCCATTTATACACCTATTCCCTAGCCAAGTCTTCCTATTTGGTAGAAATATTAGCTCGATTTTTCTAGTCCATTTTGAGTTATGAGAGGTTAGAGGTTACGATTTCTGCCCAACCTAGAATGAACGGACTATAGACCTGAGCATCCGAACTCTACACATCCACCAATAGCACGGCCTGGGATCGAACTGCCGACCCTTCGATCAAAAATAATCTAGTATAGTTTCGACACATAAGTCAAGGGCAACTTATTTTAACTTAAGGGAGGTGACCTGTTTTTGTTCTGTCCTTTTCTATCTTTCTTTGGCTTGTATCCATTTGGCCCCATTCAGCTTACTGTTTTAAGACGTTTATCCCCATCCAGGTGTCAATTTTTTACTGGTAAGCAGTAGCGAGCCAGCATATTTTTTATTTGTGTTTGACAGCAGGCTAAATTTGTACATTTTTCGCTAGAGAAATGTCTCCGGCGAAGCAGGATTTCTTCATATAATGCTGGCTCGCTATCGCTCGTCAGGAAGAAATCGACACCTAGATGGGGATAAACGTCTTAAAATAGTTGGCTGAATGGGGCCGAATGGATACAAGCCAGAGAAAGAGAGAAAAGGAGAAAAATTTAAAAAGCAGGTCACCCCCCTTAAAGTATCACTTTACGTGCAAGTTTGTCAATAAATATGTATTTGTCAGCGGCCTTGGTGAAATATATATACATTTCCAAAGAGGCACCAGACCACTCAAATATATATACATTTCCAAAGAGGCACCAGACCACTCAAATATATATAAATTTCCAAAGAGGCACCAGACCACTCAAATATATATACATTTCCAAAGAGGCACCAGACCACTCAAATATATATACATTTCCAAAGAGGCACCAGACCACTCAAATATATATACATTTCCAAAGAGGCACCAGACCACTCAAATATATATACATTTCCAAAGAGGCACCAGACCACTCAAATATATATACATTTCCAAAGAGGCACTAGACCACTCAAATATATATACATTTCCAAAGAGGCACCAGACCACTCAAATATATATACATTTCCAAAGAGGCACCAGACCACTCAAATATATATACATTTCCAAAGAGGCACCAGACCACTCAAATATATATACATTTCCAAAGAGGCACCAGACCACTCAAATATATATACATTTCCAAAGAGGCACCAGACCACTCAAATATATATACATTTCCAAAGAGGCACCAGACCACTCAAATATATATACATTTCCAAAGAGGCACCAGACCACTCAAATATATATACATTTCCAAAGAGGCACCAGACCACTCAAATATATATACATTTCCAAAGAGGCACCAGACCACTCAAATATATATACATTTCCAAAGAGGCACCAGACCACTCAAATATATATACATTTCCAAAGAGGCACCAGACCATTCAAATATATATAAATTTCCAAAGAGGCACCAGACCACTCAAATATATATAAATTTCCAAAGAGGCACCAGACCACTCAAATATATATACATTTCCAAAGAGGCACCAGACCACTCATATTATAGGCAATTTTTGTCCCTGCGCCTGCTGACGGTAAATTGATCACTTTGCAAATTTCGGACAACAAGGTAGACATCAATATTTAGCAGAATTACGGCTATAATTTCTAACAGGAACTACTTATCGAGAAATCAGCTGTTAAGGTTAATGACAAACATTTTCTGCAAGGTTAAACAAAAACTGATTATATATACAGGTACAATTTCAAATTTTCAAACAGGAACTACGCCCCTGAGCAGTAGACTCAGAGCCATGAGGGCCATAGTGCCACATAAACCCTCCCCACCACTAGTGCCTAGGGTAACATGGGTGAGAGCCGCCATAGCATCATCGGTAGACTTGCCTGGTGTCCCGATGGTCTGGGCGGAGCCGGGGCACACTAGGGGCTCCGTCTTGGTCATCACCCACTCGAGTCCTCGTGTTCGGTTCTGGGCCTCCAGGTCCCGGCCCACGATATCCCGGACGCGGATGTGGTAGTCGTTTATCCATTGGCACTGTGAAGCAAAAATTCATATTATCACCAAACTACAAATAAACCTAATTACTGAAATATTTGTTGTGATTTAACTCCTTCTGTACCAGCGACATCTTTTTCATTACACTCTGGCAATTTTTAAATAATTTGTTCAGCTTATGATGGGCGTTTAGGAATTAAGAGGCTACAAACTATCTCAATTGACCCTCACAATTACTACAAATCCTTCTTAATCTGTAAAAAATCGTCTAAATATTTGGTGTGATTCAATATATGTATTATTATTATTTTTTTTTTTTTGACATGTATATGTATATACTCAGGCACATACCCCATTGCTGGGGTGGCCGACTGGAAAAAAAAAGCCCGAACAGAAACCTTTAAAGTTCCAATTTTTAGGATCCGGGACCACTTTCGCGTTCCCTCGCCTATTTCTCTGTCTCATTGAGTAGGAGAATTTTACAAGGGAGGAGGATTCCTAGCCCTCTGCCCATAGTTGTAGCAAAACTCTTTCGACTCTGTCTCTCCTCTAACATCTATACTTCTTGCTGGAAGTTTGCTCTCATTCAAACTGTCCCAAAGAAGGGTGACCACTCTCAACCCTCCAACTATCGTCCAATTGTTCTCATTTCTTGCATCTCTAAAGTTTTTGAAACTATTCTTGCCTCAAAATGTCTTAAGCATTTATCTTCCCATAACCTATTCTCAGACCGCCAGTATGGCTTTCTTAAGGGCCGCTCTACTAGTGATCTTCTTTCTTATCCAAAATACACACAACAGACCAACAAACTAACCTGTTTGGCTGACAACATAGACACGTTGATCAACAGGGGTTCATAAGGCACCAAGGTCACTGCTTCGAAACCCAGGGACTGCTTGTCAAACTTATACTGGGGAACAAAATAAAAACAAATGTTTATTAAATAGTCAGCTAGAATTTTTTTAACAATTTATCTAGCTGACTATTTAATTAACAATCCGGGTTTTTCTCAGCAAGTCTGCTGTCTAATGTTAATGTTCTTTAGCAAATACAAGTCTACAGATTCACAAATTATCAAAGCATCTTCATGTTCACATGCATTCAATAGTAACATTAGACAAACTACAATAATACTAATACTAATAATGATAATAATAATAATGACAATACTAATACAAATAGTAATAATAATAATGATAATACTAATAATAATGATAATAATAATAATAAACCATAATATATCTGCATTATACAATCATGAATGTTATCATCTATATTATCATAAATACCCAACCACTTTCCTCACCTTAGTATCCTTCTTAACAACCTTCATAATATTCTCGAGTCTGATGCCAAACTCTCTCTCCCTCTCACTCTCTCTCACACTATCTCTCTCACGCACACACACACTCTCTCTCTCTCACCTTAGTCTCCTTCTTAACAACCTTCATAATATTCTCCAGTCTGATGCCAAACTCGTGATCCTTGTAGTAGCCAGGCTCTGTGGAGGGAAATATACAGATTCCAGGTTTACCTAGGGCATCGGGTAAGGTAGGTACAATCGTGCTAATAAGTGCAGATGTCTCGGCACCAAGTACGTTTTGATCAATAAATGGGTATTAGCAATATCTAAGCTTCATTTCTTCATATCGAGTGAAATATACAAACATGTTCCTACAGTTACCCACCCTATTCAACATCTGACAAACATTAATACAGCACAGAGCAAGCCAAACGTAATGACAGTTGGGACATGACTTATTAGCGCGACCGTACGCTCGGATGCCATATAGTCTCTAGCCCACTTATATGAATTCCTGGACCCTCGAAAATTGTCTTTATGCAATTATAACTATCCAGAATTATTTGTGTATATAACTTGCTTTTCAATAAGTGGTATGTAGAGTTTTGTAATTGATGAACAGAAAAGTAAATTCATAAATTCGTTTCCAGAGATATACTGTACTTCTATAATTAGAAATAGGTAAAGTCCAGGAATATTTATGAGTGAGCTAGAGACTATGGTATCCGTGTGTACAGTTGCACACATAAATTCTTACTCACTGTGATTTTATGTATGAAGGGAAAAATAGTATGATTGACTTAGCGATTTTTTTTTTTTTTTTTTTTTATATAAAACAGCTATATACCATACGAATGATCTACTACATAACATATTACACTCATAATTCAATTGATGGGTACAAATTTATGTGTAAGACTGTACAATAACCAACTTATAATAAGCAATTTCCAGATCAATTATATAATCAGATATAAATACAATTAAATTAGGTGGAACAAGAATAGCAGAATATTATATAAATGACGTGACAATTCCGAGCTGGGCAAAATAAATAGGAGTACATTAAGGGGAGATGGGTCGTTTTTCTGGTCCCCCTTCTTCCTCATGTTTAGCCACCTTAGTTCTGAGATTTTAAGACGTTTGCTCCATTATTTTTTGCCAATATTAAGAACTTTCATGCAATTTAGGTGTCGATTTTTTCCTTGCGAGCGATAGCAAGTATGTAATTTATGAGAAACCGGCTTTCGGCTGGGACATTTTTCTACCGAAAAATGTACACATTCATCTCGAAGGGGGGGTCTAGGGGTTATTTCTAAAAGCTTGATAGAGGTCTAGGGCGCAAACTAAAAACTTCCCCTTAAACTTAAAGGAGCTACATACAGCAGACTAAATTAAAATGTAAAACTTGCAAACTAAACAAACCAAAACTGGGACAAAGACAATATAAAGTCAAATTAACTTATCAAAATCGCTATGTGGAAACAATGCTTAATACAATAATATTTATGAAATAAAAGAACACAATCCACCACATAGGGTGTACATTACTACATGAGCAAATTAATCTGGGTCCCAAGCACACTAATCGCACACATAACAACGCACTATCGTCACGTTCAAGGAATTAGTCAATTTGAGAAGTCCGGGACGTTCTGGTAAATTTTTACTAAACTCTGCATGAATAAAGAAACTACATGTTATATGTCAAAATGTTAATTTAAAATAAAATCTGCAACATGACAAGACATTAACAATAGTATAAAATACAAATATTGACAAGATATCTATAATATTACAAAATATTTACAGCACTCACTAACGATAGTGCTATCGGGTAGGTACCTGTAAGCATCGCATGCCTCAAGTGACCCCTATCAATAGCTACCCTACAAATAACCTACATTTATTGTACAAAGAAACTAAGGAAATCGCAAAAGCAAGCAATTGATACTATCGACAATGAATAGATATATATATAATATAAAGACAAATAATTGCAAAATATGAAGAAGCAACAACAGATTTAAACAAAGAGTACTCTTTTAAGAACATAAGAACATAAGAAAATGGGAGTCTGCAGAAAGCCGATTGGCCCAAGCAAGGCAGATCCCTGTCCCACACAACCCCAATTACAAAGCCCAATTATAGGCTCAACACTCTAATACCCTGAGGATCATCTTACCAAAACGGTTAGAGATTAACGCAGGATTACAGGGGTCTGCAGAGCGCTGATTGGCCCAACCCTGCTGATCCCCCTTCACACCCAACCCTTCTCGTCCATATGCTTATCCAATTTTATCTTAAAGCTCCCTATTGTTTTTAATCCCACTATAGCACCTGGTAGTCCATTCCACCCATCTACAACTCTGTTACCAAACCAATATTTGCCTATATCTTTTCTGAAACGAAATTTATCTAATTTGAAACCATTGGTACGAGTTCTTTCGCTATCACTGAGCTTTAGTACATTTGTCATGTTCCCTTTGTTAATCCCACTAACCCACTTGAACACCTCTATCATATCCCCTCTAACTCTGCGTCTCTCTAACGAATGTAAGCCTAATTTCTTCAACCTTTCTTTATACGTAAGATTTCTAATATTATGGATCATTTTTGTCATTCTACGTTGTACTCTCTCCAATGAATCTATGTCCATTCTGTAATAAGGACACCAAAATTGAACAGCATAATCCATATGGGGTCTCACTAATGACAAGTAAAGTTTTAAGATAACATCAGCAGTTCTGTTACTCACACTCCTAGAGATGAACCCGAGAATCCTGTTTGCCTTGTTTCGAACGCTTATACACTGTTGTCTAGGCTTCAAATCATTGCTAACAAACACACCTAGATCTTTCTCACAATTCGAGTTTTCTAATTCCACATTAGCTAGTTTATATTTAACATTTGTATGCATCTTCCCTATCTTTAATACCTTGCATTTGTCAATGTTAAACTTCATCTGCCAATTTACTGACCATTCGTGCAAGGTATCTAGATCCCCTTGGAGGCACTCTATATCTCTACCTGAATCAATTGTTCTCCCCATTTTGGTATCGTCTGCAAATTTACTTATCCTACTAGTTATACCTAAATCTAGGTCATTTATGTATATAACAAACAACAGAGGACCTAATACAGATCCCTGGGGGACACCACTTTTGACTGCTCCCCATTCTGACTTCGTACCATTTATGCTGACTCTCTGCTTCCTACCAATTAGCCATGACCTAATCCATCCCAACAACGCCCCACCTATTCCATGCGCCTCAACCTTTCTCATCAATCTCTCATGGGGGACTCTGTCGAAAGCTTTACTGAAATCTAAATATATTATATCATATGACTTGTCATTATCTACTGCTTCATATACCTCTGAGAAAAAACTAAGCAAATTAGTAAGGCAAGAACGTCCCTGAGTGAATCCATGCTGAGAAGAATTTATTAAATTAAATGTATCTAAGTGGTTTCTAATTTTACTAGCAATAATTGACTCTAGTAGCTTTCCTATGATTGATGTAAGACTAATGGGACGGTAATTGGATGCTATTGATTTATCACCTTTTTTGAAGATCGGAACTACGTTTGCAAGCTTCCAAGCTTCTGGAACTATACCTGTCTCCAATGACTTGTTAAATAAAAATGTTAATGGGTAACTTAACTCATCCCTACATTCTTTTAATACTCTAGCATATACCTCGTCAGGACCAGGCGATTTATGAGGTTTCAGTCTGTCAATTTCCTTAAGCACATCATTTCTACTTATAGTAACCGTACTTAACCTATTTTCTATACTATCGCTATATACCTTACGGACTTTTGGAAACTGTGCCAAATTTTCATTAGTGAAAACGGAAAGAAATTGACTATTTAATGTACTGCACATTTCTAAATCATTTTCTGTCATTTCTCCTATCGAAGTTTTAAGGGGACCAATTACATCTCTAACCTTGGATTTATATAGTTGGTAAAAAGCTTTAGGATTATTTTTTGAGTCATTGGCAACCTTGATTTCATAATTTCTTTTTTCTTTCCTAATATCCTTTTTTACCTGTCTTGATAGATTCTGATAGTAAGCAAGTAGGTGAATTTCGCCTTTCCTAATCTTTCTATATATTCCTCTCTTTTGTCCTAGAAGATCTAATAGTCTATTATTCATCCATTTGGGTTGGTTCTGTGTTGATCTAAATTTTCTTTTGGGGATGTATTTATTTTGTGCATTGAATACTGACTTGATAAAATTATCGTATGTATCTACCAAGGTTGACGTCTCTTCCTGACTTAAGATGACAGGTGCCTGAGAAGGGGTACACTCATTTGGACACCTGGATCGACTTAATTTTTTGACCATAGGGTCGGCTAATAGGGCTCTTCTTAACCCACCATAATTGGCTTTTCTAAAGTCAGGTATTAATGTTGTATTCTCTCTGGTATTACCTTTCCATTGTATATTAAAATACACAGAATTGTGGTCACTATTTCCTAGGTGGTCCCCTATCTCTACATTATTTACCATATGTTCATTGTTACTGAAAACTAAATCGAGAATATTATTACCTCTAGTCGGCGTATCTATGAATTGAAATAAAAAACTATCTTGTACTACCTCTATAAACTCCTCAGAATCAGAGTCTCCTATTTGATGCTGCCAATCTATATTCGGAAAATTAAAATCCCCCATAATGCACACATTGCTAAACCTTGATGCCATTTTAATTTCCTCCCATAATGACGTTCCGTCATTTCTACTCATATTTGGCGGTCTATACATAACTCCAATAACTATGGTCTCACTACCTTCGTTAACCTCTACCCAAACACTTTCATTATCGTTATTTAGTCTAATACCTGATTTAATACAGCTTTTTAATGTACTCCTGACAAACACTGCTATACCGCCACCCC